>OY986437.1:146335940-146640940 GCA_963920525.1 Dichetophora obliterata
ATCCCCAAATCTGATGACGATTTCCGCAAACGAAAAACTGATGATTAACGGATATGCACCTGTAATGTCCAACCCCTTAATTGGGAAGGTGCCTCTATCCAACTGACGGATGTCTTGGAAAAATACAAAGCTGATATCATTGCTATCCAAGAAACGCGATGGAAGGGACAGGGTTGCATTTGGAATGCACCCTTTGATGTCTACTACAGTGGCCATACGGAGAAGCACGAGTTTGTATACGGATTTGTAGTTGGCAAGATACTACGGCCCCACCTCCTGCGATTCACATCGCAATGAGCCGGTGAACAAACAACTTGCCATAATCCGCATCAAGGTTAAATTTTTTTATATAAGCCTAATATGTGATGAGACCAAGGAAATTTTCTATGAGCGCCTAGAAAATTCTTACGGGCACTGCCCCCGTCACGACGTAAGAATTGTGCTTGCTGACTTCAATGCTAAGGTGGTCCAACAGTCGGAAAGTTTAGCCTCCACGACAAAACCTCCGATAACGGAATGAGGCTGATTGACTTCGCCACAGCACTAAAAATGGTCGTAAGAAGCACTAGATTCAAGCATCTCAATATTCATAAAGACACCTGGATGTCCCCTGATCAAAAAACCCGAGATTAAATATATCACGTTTTGATCGACGGAAGGCACTCTTCCAGTGTATTGGATGTACGCATGATCCGTGATGCAAACATTGACTCGGATCACTATCTTGCCGCAGCCAAGATCCGTACACGTCTGCGCGCAGCTAAGACGCAATAAGAATGCACGCAATCCAACACAGAGAAAGCTAGACGTCGACAAGTGCAATCGAAACAGTTAAAGCTTTTGCCACTCGACTCTCACTTCTGCTTCAAAGCACTCCTCCAATCGATGATAAATGCGCGCAATGGACACACATTTCCAACTCCATGCGTGCGGCTGCTGAAGAGGTGATTGACTACAACCGCTCTCACCGAAACCAGTGGTAAGACCAGGTGTGTCGCAACGCCACTGCAGAAAAAGACGCCGCCTAAAAAGCCACCCTGCAGTCGGTTGTAACGCACGCTGCTAAAGAGCGATACAAAGAGAAGAGGAGGGAAGAGAAACGTATTTTCAGGCGGAAAAAAAGAGAGGCAGAAAAGCTCGAGCTGGAGAAGATTGAGATGTATGGTGACAGGAAAGAGGCCCGAAAATTTTTCGAAAAATTAGGGCGCCTTGCCGATGGTTTTAAAACCGGGGCCTCTTCCTGCAAGGATGAAAACGGGAATTTAGTGACAGATCTCCAGACTACACTGAAGTTATGGAGGGAACACTTCTCTAAGCTTCTAATGGCGATATTCCGGAAACCCCAATTACGGATGACAGCGTCGAGGTCCCGCTGCCCGATAATGATGAAGTTCTGACAGCTATAGCTCGGCTTAAAAATAACAAAGCTGCGGGAGCTGATGGCTTACCTGCTTAGCTGTTTATGAACGGAGGCGAAGCTCTATTTAAATGCATTCAGAAGCTTTTATGCAGAATATGGTCGGAAAAATTCATTCCGAACAATTGGAATCTCAGTGTGCTCTGCCTAAACTACAAGAAAAGCTATCCCACAATCTGTGTCAATTATAGTGGGAGCCTTCTTAATATAGCATATAAGGTCCTGTCGAGCGTTTTATGTAAAATATTGAAGCCCATTGCAAAGGAACTGATTGGACCTTATCAGTGTGGCTTCAGACCTGGAAAGTCCACCATCGACCAGATTTCACGCATCGACAAATCTTGGAGAAGACTCAAGAAAACAAGTCGACACCCACTATCTTTTTGTCGACTGCAAAGCCGTCATCGACAGCCCAATAAGGAAGCACCTGTACTCCACCATGTCTGAGTTTGGTATTCCCGTAAAACTAACACAACTTAATACTTTTAAAATAAATTTTATTAAACATTTTGAATTCATATATATATGCTTAATATCTTATCACTAATAGGAAGTCCACCGCTGTTCTTTGAAGATAGCTGCATATAAATTGTAGACTTTTTTTATAGTTTGATAACGCGACCACAGCATTGTACAATTAAAAATATCATAAGTTTCCTTATCCGAATTTTCTACATAGCAACAATCTTTTTTATGTAATCCATGTACAGAAGAGACGATCTCATTTCAGTAATCATGTCCTGAAAAGTCAAAGACGGACGGAGATAAGTCAAAACCACAAAAACTGCCGTCAGCTTGCACAAGCCACAACCACAGAAAGTGCCGTCAACTTGCACAACCCAAAACCACAAAAACTGCCGTCAACTTACACAAGCGGCTCCGTTGGCTCCGTTGACCCAGAACCGCCTTATTATAACTACTTGCTGCTACCGTTTTGCCACCTCCAGTGTCTATACCAACAACATTACTTGAGGCTACGACCAAAAATTCGCTCCAAATTCCAGCATTGCTTGGCTCGAGTTCAACTCTTATTGCAATTAATAGCTGTCAACAACAGCAACAAATGCAACACCAACAACCAGCGCAACAAAAACAACATCAACATGAGGAGCTGTCAAAGCAAATGGAGCGTGGGGATGAAAACACAAACATTGCTATTCTAAGTGATATTTCGCCTGCTTTTATAACGTTGGATCTTGTATACAAAGAAATATTGTCACTAAAAAATATGAACGCTAATGCTCTTTCACTTATTTATTCTCTTCAAGAAGATAAGAGACTTCTAGAGGATAAAGTGATTTTTTTGCAAGATGAAGTCAATTATTTACAGCAACAAAAAAGAGACAAGTGTATAGAAATTGTGGGTGTTCCTAAAGTCAACAATTCCAATGCTCTTGATAGTGCTCTTAGAATCTTCTCTGGCGGCTTGAATATGAATGTTACGGAGGCGCAGATTGACGATTGCTGCGTAAAGAGGGTAAAAAACTCCAGGGGTTCCGCATCATTTAATTCCACGTCGGACATCTTATGTGTTAATTTTGTATCTCGGCTCACTAAAAAAAGCGTAATGAAGAATAAACTTAGGTGTAGAAATAATTTAAACACTAAATTATTTAACTGTGATCGCATTCGTAGTATTTTTAAAAAAGTCTCTCCTTCAAAACTAGATCATTTTTTAACGCAGCTCTAAAACTTAAAATCGAAAAAAAATTCAAATATCTTTGGGTTAGTAACGGTAGGATTTTAATGCGCAAACAGGAAGGTCATAATTTTTTGGTTATAAAATCTTATAAGGATTTAAATAATATAACTTAAAAAAAAATTATTTACTTTTGCTTAATAAATTTTAAAAATTTGAATGAATATGGATAATGTTAATCCTCTTGGATCTCTATTTAATATTCTTGCTGCGCATTGTAATAAGTTTAATTTCCTAGATTTTTCATCAGTACCCAATAACACAAACAGTTTTTATTTAATTCATCAAAATATAAGAAGCTTAAGAAAAAATTGTATACTTTCCTTTTGCATTTAGATTCATTTTTTAATAAGCCTGATTTCATTTTCTTTACGGAAATATGGATTTGTGATTGCGAAATATCTTTGTTTAGTATTCCTGGATATAAATTATATGCAAACTGTAATAACGATTATGCTGCTGGTGGAGTGGCAGTTTTTGTTAAGAAAAAATTTAATTGTGATTTTTCTTGTTTTAATTTTATAAGCTCGGATTCGGTTAAAATTTGCTGCCTAATAGCTAACCAATATTACTCTTTTTTCTGTTTTTATAGACTTCATGAAAACTCTAATCTTGACATGTTTGTAGGTGATTTGGATGAACTTTTAATAAACGATAAGTCTGTTAATATTATAGTATTAGGTGACTTCAACTTAAACATATTACTTAATTCATCTATGATTGTTAAATATTTATTTTTTCGCTCTGTTAATGGTCTAGAATCATGCATAAATGAGCCAACTCGAATTTCTGATAATTAATCTTCTTGTATTAATCAGATTTTTGTGAGGTTAAGTCGATCTAGCAATTTATCTATCAGCAGTTCCGTTTCAAATTGTAATATCTCCGATCATTGTATAACGTGTTTGCTATTTTAAAATGTGGTAATATCTGATAACGCATACCCACATCTTGATGATTTCTATACCAAAACTGATTTTACCTTGTTAAATACCAGATTAATTTTTGAATCATGGAGTGGTGTATACTGTGAGCCTGATCCGTCCACAGCATTAAATATATTTACTGAAATTCTATCTCAAAATTTTCATTTATGTTCTAAAAAAGTAAAAAAACGTGATTTCAAGTTCAAAAAAATGACTGCGAACCTTCTGAAAAAAGTAAAAAAAAATTGTACAAAAAATGTTCCAAGAGTCCGAATAACGTTAATCTTAAAGCTCAATACAAAAACTTCTGCAAGGAAATTTCTACATAAGTTTCAGCATGCAAAACGAACTATTACGTACATGAATTTAATACTATCAGGGGCAATGTTAAAAAAGAATGGCAGCTCATTTACATTATATTAAATAAGTCCATAAACAATGAGAAAAGGTAGGACATCGGTTCATGAAGATAGTGCTAAAGCTTATGCCTTTAATAATTTCTTTGCCAGAATTGGTAGGGACGTGGTAAATGTTGACGGTCTTAATGACTTCACGTGTAACTGTATTGATAATGATATTGATAATGAACTGTAATGAAAATAGTGTTTTTTTGCTCCAATTTCATCTTCTGAGCTGTATAGAATCATTATGTCTCTTAAAAACTCTAACGCTTGTTCTGATGGTATTTTTTCGAACACGTTTATTAAAAAGATTGTTTTCAATACAGCTGACATTCTGAGTTATATCTTCAACAATAGTATAAAGATTGGTATTTTTCCTGATGAACTAAAAAAAGCTGTAGTTATACCTTTACTTAAAAAGGGTGACAAATCTTTGCTTAACAATTACAGACCTATGTCTTTGCTGCCCGTCTTCTCTAAAGTATTTGAAAAAGCTGTGAAATCGAGGATGCTAAAATTCTAAACGAAAAAAAAAATTTTTCAGTAATTGTCAGTATGGATTCAGAGAAGGTTTATCTACTGAGGACGCACTTTTAAATTTCTGCACAAATATTTATAATGGTTTGAATAACAAGAAAGTGTGTGCAGCTCTCTTTGCGGATATTACAAAAGCTTTTGACACTGTCGATCACAAAATACTGCTAAATAAGTTACATAGATGTGGCTTTAGAAGTAATTTGCACTATTGGTTTCGCTCTAATTTATCTGATAGAACTCAAAGCGTTAAAATAAACAATAACTTCAGTAGTTTTAGCCATGTAAATATAGGAGTTCTACAGGGCTCTGTCTTGGGTCCCATTTTATTTCTTATATTTATTAACTCCATTTTTCATCAGCCGTTTTTGAGCAGAGTTATAGCTTTTGCGGATGATATGGCCTGTACTTTTAACAGTGAGTCTACCTTTAGTCTAAATTGTGATATTAATCATGACTTAGGACTTTTAAGACATTGGTTCTCATCACATAAGCTTGCTTTGAGTGATAAGACTAAAATTATGTACTTTAATGTAGCTGTGTTGATCTTAATATAGGTAATTTCACCTTTCATAATGCAGGATGTGATAAATTCTTAATTGGCAACGATATTTGTAGTTCTTCCTGCCACACTAAAACATTCAATGGTTCTTCTAATTGTTCTCCTAGATGTTTTTCAATTGATTGCGTTAAATCGTTCAAATATCTAGGACTGGTAGTTGATTGGAAAATTAACTGGTTGGATCATACAGTTTCACTTAAAAAGTATCTTATGGGTGCGATTAGACATCTGTGCCTTTTAAAACCTTTTTGCTCCACTAACATGTATTTACCATGGTATATTTCACTCAAAATTGCAATATCGTATAATTTGCTGGGGTGGTTCACGTAACAATAAAATTAATCCACTTCTCATTGCCCAAAAACATGCAATTCGAATTGACTGCAATAAAAAACGCTTAGTCAGCAGCTTTCCATTATTCAAGAACTTAAACGTATTACCCATAAAACATTTTTTTTATTATAGAGTGTTAAAAGTATTTTTTATTAGATCCGGGTATTTGCATAACAGAAGCTGTTCCATTTATAATCTTAGGGTAAATAACCAAAACCTTGTATTTTTCCTCCACACAACTTAAATCACTTTTATAATTTCTTTACCTGCGTTGCTCCTAGGCTTTTTAAGTGTTTACCTTTCAATGTTCGCAATATTCGTAACAATAATGTTTTTCTTAAAGTAGTAAAATCTTGGCTCTTTAACTTTAATTTGAATGATATTGATTCTCTTTTATCTGATTAGTTTATAAGGTGTTTTGTTTGTATTTTTGTTATATTTATTAATCTTTCGTTATTAGTTGACCCCACTATCATATTAAATTAATATTTAACTTGCTATCTTTCATGTTAAACTACTTTTGCCACTTGTTTTATTTAAAACAACAGATTGTAGTACTTATTTATTATAGAATGCAAACATTCTTCTGAACGTATTTTAAATATTGTTATAGTTAAATAATAAATAAATAATAATTATAATAATAATAAAATATATAAATAATAAATAATTCTTGTAAGTCCAAATAGACTCTGACTTTTATTTACAAAGAACTAGGTTATTTATCCCTTTTTTTGTATAACAGTTATTCTTACATTAATATACTGTATCTTCTGTAAAACATATAAGTCGCATTTGTGCGAGTGCGACATAAAATTAACTTAAATTCTTTTTGGTGCAGCTTAAAATATGCTTACTTTATACATATAATTGACTTTATTGAGTGACTTCTTAAATTGAGTCACTTTACAGTGATGACAAATAAATGTGGATTACATATGTTGTCGCGGTTAGTAAAAATAAAAGCGTAGCATAGGACACAAGTGTGGATACACTATAGTGGATTTCTCTCTAAAACTTTTTTACAATACATCAGAGTTGCAAATCCAGCGTAACTCTAAAACATCTAAATATTCTGAAGGATTTAAGAGATTTCCAACCCCGCGCAACTTGATAATACTGTCATTGTTATTTCAAATATTTTCAATAATAATATTATAAATGTTATTACGAATAAATTTTCAACTGTAAATATTCTCTAACTCTCATAGTTGACACTCACTACTTCCCAAAAACTTTTATCATATTTTCAGAGTTGTAAGGCGCGAGCAATTCTGAATAAGTTAAATACGCTTTAATTCTCCGCCTCCGATATTAAAAATGCTTTTAATATTTTAGAGTTGCCAAACTCGAGTAGCTCTGAATATTCTATATATTCACTATATTGCTTACTCTTTCTCCAGACTGTTCCCGATTGTTCAGTTGGCATACTCGCGCAACATTCAATTCTTCGCCATTCTTACGGCTGACCGCACAAGTGTCAATAAAAACTGGGGAGGATCAGCCGTGCGAGAGTTGCCAATCTCGCGCAACTGCTGATGGCTCGCTTCCTGTTAAATACTTCAACTTTACTTCAGAGTTGACACCCCGAGCAATTTGAAATACCACACATGCTGTCTTCTTATTCACAATACTTCGTCTTTACTTCAGAGTTGAAACCCTGGGCAATTCGAAACTGTTTACTCGCTTTCTGTTAAATACTTCAACTTTACTTTAGAAATCCCCTGGCAATTCTAAACTTTTTACTCGCTTCCTGTTCAATACTTCGACTTTATTTCAGAGTTGAATTCTAAACATTTTTTATCCTCACATCTATACTTCTAAATACTTTCTTGCTCTTCTCTACAAAACTTCTAAAGATATTTCAGAATTGCCAACCCCAAGCAGTTCTTATTAATTTAAACACGCTTATTTTTTTCTCTATCCACCAAAAAATTCTGACAATATTTCACAGTTGAAAACCCCCGCAACTTCTGAATAATTTTAAAAACTCTCATTTTATCCCCCTTTCTTCAAAATACTTCTGAGTTTATTTCAAATGTTGCCAACCTCGAGAAATTCCGAATATTTAGACTTCTCACATCTTTTCTCAAAAAATTCTGAATACTTAAATACTCCTGTTTTCTCTTTTCTCCAAACACTACTGAATTTATTTCAGAGTTGCCAACACCGAGCAATTCTGAATAATTTAGCTCCTCACATCTTTTCTACAAAAAACTCTGACGATATTTCAGAGTTGTCAACCCCGTGCAATTTCTGAATATTTTAAATACACTTCAATGTTCTCTCTCCCTTTCCTCCAAAAACTCCGAACAGTATTTAAAAATTTCCAATCCGGGCAATTCTGACCATTTTTATACTCACATCTTTATTTCAAGACTCTACGCAGTGTTGCCAAAAATTTTTGGGGAAAAAAGCTAGATGGGGTTTTAAAAAAGGCTAGAAAAGGCTAGACGGCTTAAAAGAAAAGGCTAAAAAAAGCTAGATCTGTTTACAATATATTTTTTATTACACATGTGTCTGTGAGTAAGTATATATTTATATGCTTTATGAATATAATATAAAAAGGAACAATGCCAAAAACAAAGTATATTTTAAAACGATTAAAATAGAATTCAGTCTTTCAAGTTTAAAGAAATAATAAGTATTAAACCGTATTGTACGTATTTTTCACTTTTTTTTTACTTTTCCAGATAAAGCGTAAATTTTCACTTGCATCCGTTGAAAAAAAGCACCAACAAGCATTTAAACTAAAAACGATTAACAGAAACAAATTCAATATCTCAATCTTAAAAATATAATACATTCTAGTTGCTTGTTTTGGTTAGAAAAAAAGTTGAACCTGAGTCATTTTAAAAGTCTATATCTCAAATAATATTTCCTCCTCATCTGAAGAATCAGAATTTACATATAAATCGTAATTATTTGCAAATCTAATAATATCATCCGTGATTTCAAAATTATATAAGAGAATTAAGCATGCCAGTTTGAATACGGTTTCTTTGCTTGTTTTTTACAAATTTCATTGTACTGAATATTCTTTCGACCTCAGCGTTGCTTAATGGCAAAACTAGAAAACTAAAAACCAAATCTGAAAGTTCTTGGAACGTATTTTCATTCAGAGCATTTTTATACTCTCTAACTTCTGCCCAGAATTCAGTTGTGGAATTTAAGTTACTCCAGTTGTAATTGACAATTTTTTGCCATTGTACTTCAATCGTCGTTATTTGTTCAGTAGAGTATCTGGCTTTTTCTTTTTCAATGACAGAAAATATTTTTGGTTTAATCACTTTAAGGGTATTTTCAACGGAAAAAAATTCAATTTTATGAAGGGTATCTATATTTGAAGGCAAACGCAGTCGCAGCTGCTCAATTAGACGAATAAGAAAAACTTGACAATTACTACGTATAATTGTTTCCGTTTCCTTTTGTATAGTTCCTTTATTCATTTGTGATTTTATGTATTCTTCAAAACCATACGAAAGATATGGATTCAAAACAAGAAAACTTTTGAGAGGAGAAGTCAATGGGTCAAAAACGTCATTAGGAAAAACAATTTGGTAACACAAATTAACTAATAACACTTTTAAATCATGGAATAGTTTTGTTGGGTCAGCTGTGTTACTTTCAAAAGATTTATTTACTTTCTGCACTTCATGCAGTATTGGCTTTAAGAATAAAAGGTATGCTAAGTTGCTTTCGGTAAATAAGTCACGCAAAAGCTTGGCCTTGTGGCAGGATTCATTCAAAGCAGCAAACCAGCATACCAAAATGTGTTTTAAGCTCAATCCACTGATCGGAAATTCGCTTAACCGACATTTCGATCGACAATCAGCGGGTATCACAGGCCCTTACCATTTTAAGCGGCTCAAGTCCGTCGTTTATTAACCCAAATATTTTGTGGTAATTGTTTTGGCGCGATGGAGATTTCGAAAACCAGTTGTAAGTCTCTGAGATTAAATATTCCAATTCGCTTGGAATATTCTTTGACGCACTTGAAACAGCCAATTGCACAGAGTGGCAAACGCAAGGAACCAATGTTATATTAGGATTTTTTCTCTTTAAAAGTGCAATAACACCCTTATTTGTTCCTACCATAGTGCTTGCATTATCCGTTCCTAAACCTTTCAAATTTGTTAACTTGAGTTAATATTCTTTGAATATTTTTAAAATTACAGCCACAATAGCTTCAGCAGTGGAATCTTCCAATTCTATTACCTTTAAAAACGTGTTTACTATTTGCTTACACTTTGCACTATAGTAGCGAATAACAACTCCGAGTTGCTTCTTAACAGCAATGTCTGTGGACTCATCAATAATGAAACTAAAAGAACCATTTCCGATGTCTGAAATTAGCCGCGTCTTGAAATAGGGAGAAAGAACATTTTTAATAAGAGAACTGCACTTTGTTCTTCCAAGTCGGGAGTCAGAAGCAATTGAACTATCTGCAAATATGTTTCTTTGAACAATAGATAAATGGTCAATTGATCGAATAGAAGTATGTCATGCTGCATAAATGGCACTCCGCAATTCGGCGCGCTTCAGATCGGACTTTGCTTTTACTGGCTGGAAAGGGAGGGATCGCTGCCTTCCGGTATTGAAATATATCCGGCCTGAATATACTTAGCCCTTTTTTGCATGGGAAATTAAGCCGCATAATTTTGGTTGTAATTTGCAGCAGCAGTATTTACAGGTGATGCAGTCGTCCTTAACCGCTATCCACTTTTGAAATCGTTTATCGGTCAACCAGGTGCTTCGTATTTTCTGCTTATATTGTCTGGAAGTTTTGCAATTTATTTAAAAATATCAATAAATAAAAAAATTCTGAGCAAACCTTTTCTTGCTTCCACTCGAGTCCTCAAATTCCATTAATTCATCAGACAAAGCGCCATAGCTTGAGCTGGAAGTACTTTCAGTATCTTCTCTAGAATCGTCTATGTTATTGCTGATAGCATTAGTTTCTGCGCAAGAATTGTGTTTAGATTCTTGTACGACTTTAGGATCTTTATTAAGATATCTAGTAAATGGAAATCAAAAATGCAAAGTTGATTTTTTTTCTAATTAATGGTCTTACCTTTCCATTTTATTTATTATCTTCTAGAATTTCACAAGCTGAAATGACGTTTCATTAGTGAAGTGCTGCCGCATATGTTCTTTTCAGAGCTCAGGGTTGCAGTGTTCATAAGTGTTCTTAAGCAATAATTTTCATTACTATAACTTTCATTACTATAACTTTCATTTTTTGTAAGATATTTCACATAATCAAAATAGGTCACAAAAATAAAAAGGCTAGAAAAGGCTAGATCAAAAAAAAAGGGCTAAAAAACGGCTAGAGGCTAGACGGTAATTTTTGAGGCTAGACGATAAAAAAAGGCTAGATCTAGCCTCAAAAAGGCTAGACTGGCAACACTGACTCTACGATACTTCTCCTCTCTACCGAAATTCCGACGATATTTCAGAGTTGCTAGCCCCGCGCAACTTCTTCACTTATGAAATATGAAGACTTTCTTCACTGCTCAAAAAATTTTCCCGACTCTCCTCAAAACTCTTCTTTTTTATATCAGAGTTGCCAGTCCCGCGCAATTTTTGCATACTTTCATACTTCTCTCACAACTCTTTGTGGTTTTTTAGAGTTGCCAATCGCGCGAAACTTTGAATATTCTTACCAACATCATGTCATATGCTCGTTTTCTTTGAGTGATTGCTAATATGTTTCGGTTTATTCATGCGTGCCTACCCAGATACCGCTCTTTGTTTATTCGAAACCGGGGATGTTTAACCCACGCCGAAATTAAAGATGCAAAAATACGACTTGTACCACAAGCGCAAGCAATTTTCTATTTAGATGAATACCACAAATTACAACTATCTTCGCCTATCTCTAAGAAAATCTCGCTCCTAACAGTAAACTCCTTTCTTGATAAACAAGGTGTGTTTAGAGTTAATGGTCGTCTAGCAAACGCAGCTCTTAGCTATAACGACATCCTGTGATTCTTCCCGCAAAGTCCCGATTATGCCATCTCTATTTGGAGTTTTCCCATAAAACTCTTCTCCACGCAGAGCACCGATTAATGCTCCGAAACGTGCAACAGGAATTTTATGTTCCTAAATTAAAAAACAAAATCAAGTACGGAATAATTTAAGGTAAGGTAGGTATACACTGCTAACAAACAAAAAGTGAATACGCAAATCATGACTACTCTGCCTCCTGAGCATGTAAACTTTTCATTGCCTTTTACATTCACAGGAATTGATTTTGTTGGTCCTTTTCAGCTGAAATCCCAGCTCTCAAAAGAGCTCCTCTGCTAAAACGGTACTTCAGTATCTTCATAACCTTTTCGACGAATTCTATGCATCTCGAAGCCGTTTTAGAGCTTCCTTCAGATGCTTTTTGTGCCGCGTTTGCTCGGTTTGTTGGTTGAAGTGGTTTGCCTAAGAAAGTCTGCTCTGAAGAATTCGATCAATTTATAACGAAGTCCGCAGCCGATGTATCCGAAAAATATGTCACTCAAAGTTTTGAATGGTCGTTCATACCACCCAGTGCCTCTCATATGGGTGGATTATGGGAAGCTGCGGTTAAAAGCTTTAAAACCCATTTTTAAAAAGTGACGCAATTTCCGCCTTTTCCGCCATTCCGGATTTCAATAAAGAAAATTTGTCTTTAATTCATCGATAGGTTCTTCACCAATAGTTCAGCAGACGATGGAAAGAAGACTATTTATGCGAACTCCAAAAACGTCATAAATGGAAACAGCTAAGAGAAAAATATCTGCGTGGGAGAGTTTGTTGTTTTCAAAGATGAATTGCTGCCTTCCACCGAATGGCGGCTCGACCGCATTGTTAAAATCTTTCTGGGACCCGATAAGCGGGTACGAGTAGCTGACATTAAAACAAAGAACGGTGTGGGTTCTCGGCCCATAGTAAAATTCTGTATTTTACCTTCTTATTAAAAAATTTGAACTCAAAGTTTTCTCACATGAAAAATGGCTTTAGTGTTCTACTAACTTAAATCCTGCATAACGCATTCTCAGCTATCATACACTCTAATTGTTGCATGCCTCTCTATTCACTCTGTACAGTATAAATATTCGTAAACTCACTAATCATTCATAAGAATGTCATTTACTTATGTCCTACACCCATTACATGACTTGTTGCTTATACCCCATTACCTTTTGGTTTTTTTTTTTAAGTGAAACTTCTTTAGCACCGTTGTGATTTCAAACTCGATGAAACGAAAAAATCACACGAAATAGGAAATTTTAACAAAGAAACCACTGCTTCGTACTAGGTAGACACTAAAATTATCCCAGTGGCACTTAATTTTACAGATCAATAGCTGCTGCAACGTTTAAAATGCATTTGAAATTTGTTTGTGTACACAAACCAATCGGTTCCAAACCAAAAAAGTACTAAGGCTATACGAAAAGCTAACCACGCATAGCTATGTACACAAACCAGTATTTGTAACGTTGTAGTAGCTGTTGAACTTTTGGACAAATTTGGAGTCCGAAACATAGAAGGCACTACAAACGCATTTAGCGCGTCACCTCTTTGTGCACTCTTTGTCGTAGTCTCCCAACTCTAAAAAATTTGAACTCAAAGTTTTCTCACATGAAAAATTGCTTAAGTGTTCTACTAACTTAAATCCTGCATAACGCATTCTCAGCTATCATACACTCTAATTGTTGCATGCCTCTCTATTCACTCTGTACTGTATAAATATTCATAAACTCACTAATCATTCATAAGAATGTCATTTACTTATGTCCTACACCCATTACATGACTTGTTGCTTATACCCCATTACCTTTTGGTTTTTTTTTAAAGTGAAACTTCTTTAGCACCGTTGTGATTTCAAACTCGATGAAACGAAAAAATCACACGAAATAGGAAATTTTAACAAAGAAACCACTGCTTCGTACTAGGTAGACACTAAAATTATCCCAGTGGCACTTAATTTTACAGATCAATAGCTGCTGCAACGTTTAAAATGCATTTGAAATTTGTTTGTGTACACAAACCAATCGGTTCCAAACCAAAAAAGTACTAAGGCTATACGAAAAGCTAACCACGCATAGCTATGTACACAAACCAGTATTTGTAACGTTGTAGTAGCTGTTGAACTTTTGGACAAATTTGGAGTCCGAAACATAGAAGGCACTACAAACGCATTTAGCGCGTCTCCTCTTTGTGCACTCTTTGTCATAGTCTCCCAACTCTTGTCAATTGTTTTCGTAGTTTACAAATTAACAATAGCATAATTTCGCCGTTTCATTTCATTCATAAAACATTTTCAAAGTATGCTGAAAACCAATACTGAAAGATGTCGTAAGTATTATCAGAAAAAAAACCGAAATAAGATAAAGAAAGTCGCAAAAAGTTTAACGGAACGTGTGCGTGAATTCGTGTACGTCGAAAGGCATTATTAAATGTGCAGCATAATATTTCTATTGCTTATAAAAATACATCCACTCTACAAAATAGTGAAAACGATCATCGTAATTACTTGGATATTTTCTAATCAATAAATTTCATCCTTAATGCTCATAGATCACAAGCATAATCTACATTCATCACTTGTATAGACATATTTGTTATTCTCTCTTCAGATGATTTCCAAGTTGATTTTCCAAATGTGGAATGTGATGCCTCAAGACCATGGTAGTTTAGTAATAATTGTTGCAATTTATATTTCTCCCAACCAATCACTAAATACAATTAATGAATTCATCCATGAGCATTTAATAAAGAACACACCAGAAGTATCACAGATACTTAAAAAAGATTACGATAAAATTCCAATGATTTTAAGTATGGATTTTAATGGGAATTTTGCATTGGATACAGCGCTTGCTTTTACTGAGTTTCTCAACAACAAATCAAATTTAAAAATGTGCAGTAGTCGCACTGAACCGTTTACAAGATCAAGAACAGTGATATACGCTATATTTCAAAGATATATTGATCAAGTCCAAACCTAAGTATTTATTTCATATTTTTATCATAAGCTTGTGTCATTTGTTGGAATTGAAAACATGGAGTTTGAATAATAAAATGTTAAATAAAAGTACTTTGGTAAACTTGGTAACAATATTTTAATCAATAAACCCTATAATTATCTCACTCTTAATACAGCATTCGTCTCATTCTCTCATAGTTTAGTTTTCTGAAGGTTTCACTTCTACCGTGCGTGGCAGCCACACACATATTTTTCTTTCTTCTTGCCATGTGTTCTAATGCAGACTGTGCCGAAAGTATCATTCCATACGGTTCTGCAAATAATTCCTGCACAGTAAAAAATATGAGGATAAATTTTATACTATTTGGTATACATATAAATCCAAACCAAAAATGTTTTAAAAGTTATACCATAAAATCTTATAAATTTTTCCAGACCATTTTTGTCATCAGACCAATCGAAACCACTATATTTTTAAATTTTCCGATTTCGGTGAATTTTTTTACTTTCGAACCAGAAAATATTTTGATTTACAAATGATATCCATATAAAATTTTAAAACTGTATTTATTTTATTATTTTTATAATATTGACGGGTGTACAATTTTTAAATTATTTGGAATAAAAAAGTTTATACCGCACAAATGTTATAAAAAAAATAAAATTTACCCTCAATTTTTTTACTGTGTGGCGATTAAGACATTGCAGTGCAGACAGACCGTCCGAAAGCACGGTTACTGCTCCAAGTGCCTGGCAAAATCACACGAAGTCGGAAAATGTACCTCGAAGGCCATGTGTAGTGTCTGTTGAGAGTTACACCACTCGCTTCTCCACCAACTCAAAATCCGCTAGGATTACCTTCAAGCCCTCCAATCGACAAGCGATGTCGAAGGAGTCAACTTCTTCCAAGAGAATAGGAGTAGCTGCGCACCTTCAGCCTACCATCAAGCGCAAAGCCAGCAACTAGGTGTCTTCCCAGCAGCAGCGATGCTCACGCCCACGTGAACGTCAGTCGGTACGAGCACCACGTGGACGAAGTTGCATTAACGACATTGGACAAGGTCATCTGAGCCTAAAAGCAGATGGAGGAGATGTTGTAAGGTTTCACCAGTGCAGGGCGGGCACCATGTCTATGCCATTAGGCGCATCCGCTTCAGATACCATTCCTTTATTTTTTAAATTTGAATTTATGAAAAGGCAACACTGAATGCAATTTTTGCAGATTATTACCTATCATAACTTTCTTTGAATTATATTTACATTATAAATACACAGCCTTAAGCTTTAAACTTACATGAATTTACTTTATTTGTCACTTCTCCAACCGACCTCCAAAGGGTAAGATACTAAACCTCATAAATTAAACCTCCTATTTTGTATTATTAACTAACCTTATTAATAATCAATTCTTGTGGAGTTATTATCTTTAAATGATACCCTTCATTTAAAGGAGATCCCTGCAGCCTTTGGTTATTAATGAGGAGCATGAGTTTTCTCCTCTAGGTTCCAGAAGCAGCAACCTCACCATGGTAGGCTAACGAAAGCCTGCCATCACGCGTGTTAATTTTACGCGCTTAATTGCTCCCGCCCCCTTTGACCGAAGCAATTTAGAGATGCAATTAACTCCGTTCTTTACATTGGAGCTCAAAGTTCTTAACGGATTTTACAAAATGAATTTGGATTTTGTTGTAATATTTTCTTGATGTTATTTTATTTGCAATATGAAGAATAAGAATTGGTAATATATATTTAAAGATTTTTGCATTGAAGGTTAATAATTAGTTAAAATCATTAAAATTTAATAATCCCTTTCATTTAATTTTATTTCGTAAGCCGGCACAACAAAGTTTAATGCCTTAATAACAGTACCGGTAGCATAAGAGTATAAACATCCAGTAAAATAGAGCTTCAATTACATACCTAACATATAATATATCATAATTAAGTTTAAGAATTATTAGAAGGAAATAAATTTAAATGTAATATAAACAAGCTAGTTATAAACTGAGATTTAAAAAAGAATTGTATTTAACATTCAAAACGAATCTTAAACTATTTTATATATTTTTAAAATATTTAATAATTTAACTTATTGAACTATTACATCGAAGAATAGAGTAAAGCTAGTTTATTTTTGAATTGCACAGCGTTATTACATGATCTAAGACTATTAGGAAGTGCGTTCCAAAGACGATCAGAGTGTACAAAAAATTGCCTTTCGGACGTTAAGCAAGAAACACGTAAACAATTAATCATATTAGTTCGACTGGATCTGGAAAAGTTTAATCTCGAAAACAAATAATTGGGTTCTGAATAACATATAATCTTATGCAACAATAAAAGCGTACGATAGTTCAGCAAGTTATCGAAGTTTAAGCCATGGATTCTTTTAGCATACTGGGAAACATGGTCTCTTCTTTTCAGTCCAAACACATAACGAGCAATATTATTATAAAGAAAGAGACTATCACAGTTAGCAAACATTTCGCTGCCATAAAGCATTGTTGGTATGAGATATGCTTTAGTAAGTAGCATTCGTACACGGAAAAAAATGGTCCGTATTGTCAGGTGCGCCTAAACCACTACCAAAAACAAACGGACGCAAATTTTGGGTTCCTGTTCAAAAATTAATTTGAATTTAAATTCAAATTTTAACAGGAAACCAAAAATGTCATCGGCCTATTCACTCTTCTCAGTTTCAGGGTTTTTTTTCTTCTGGTCTATCTTAGTCGTCATCGTGTTGGTTTCCAAAATCTTCTACAAGAAAACGACTTAATCTCGCGCAGTGACTCCAACGCGTATTTTAGTTTGAACATTCAGTTGGACGGCGGTCACCCAACCGATAGTATATTTACTGTAATTGATTCTTTTTAGTCCGTTCTTACGCAGTTTATGTCACAGTATATAGCCTGTCTATTTTAAAGCGGTTGGAATTTTTTTGCTGTTAGATAAATAAAGTAAAGAGAATTTTGTAATTAAATTTGAACTGAACGGTCAGTAAATTTGGATTAGCGCCTCTAGTTTTAGGCTCGAGCAAGAGAAAAGCTTTGAAAACAAACAAACAAGCATTTATGACGGTTATTCGACTCGCCAATCTTGGCTTAGCTTCTAAAAACTAATGCTCAAGCAGGTGGCTCTAAACCAATCACGGCTGCGCTTCTAAAAACTCGACGAGCCTTTGTACATCACGCGATGGCAAAACGGAACCCAAAGCTCAACAAGCTGTATTTTGGGTATGCAACGAAAAATTCAGTTAGTCCTGGTTGCTCGAGAAAAGCAAAACAATTGCTGCCCGTCGCGAAGAAAAAAACAAAAAAAAAAGGCAACGCGCTTGTTAAACGTTTAAATAAAATAAAAGAAAAAAATAGAAAATATATCGGTCGGTCGGTTTAACCAAAAGCCCTTCATATACAACGAAAAGATCCTGAAAAAAAATAATAAAAAGGAAAAACGCAACAAGTCTCGTAACAAAAACAAAACGGTGCGGGTGAAAAAGTTAAAATAAAAAAAACCCACGGTCTGCTCGGTGAAAAGACGCTAAATGCATAAAAGAACAAAATAAGTTAAAACAAAAAAAAAAAAAAGACAAAAGAGGCATTCCGTCGATTAAGCCACACTGCACCATTGATGCAGCAGTGTTAAAACCATAAGCTGCATTGTCCGTCCTAAAAGATAGAAAAAAATAAAAGAATGCATTGAAGCGAGGAAAACAAGCCTTGAAAAAAAAACAGCTTAAGTTTTAAGTAAACATAAATTTGGGAAAAAAGAGCAGTCGGAAGCGTTAGCTCTCCAACCAGCGCTCGCTCAGTCCATCTTAATCCAACGCAGCAGTCACACCTGACGTCAGCAACTTCAACGGACGTCACGGCAGCAGCCGCAGCTGCGGCAGCCGACGACGACCACGGCGACTCAAAGTGCCACGAACCAACCGACGAGAAGAGAAGAACATGTAGGAAGCAACGAAACACCTAGCTAAAATAAAAAAAAAGTGGATGAAAACATAACATCAAACAGAAGAGAGAGCAGTTCAACAAATAAAGAAGGACAGAACAGAAAGAAAGATAGAAAAAGGAGTAAGTTTCGATCTCTGTGTAGTCAGTAAACTTTCCTTTCGGAATCGGACATAATTTTTTTTATTTATCAAAGTGACAAATTTTAATGGATAAAGTGAAAGAAATAACACCATGATAATTTTATGAACAAAACTAAGCTTACAATAACTAAAATAGGAAACAAATAAATAGTGAAACGAAAATTTAAATTAACTAATATTAACTAATTAAATTAACCAATAGAAATCGAAACAAAAACAAACAGTGAAAACAACACTTGGAATAAGTTAAATAAATTAAAGACAAATAAACAGTGAAAAGAAAATTTAAATTAACTTAAACAAATAGAAAACAGAAACAGTGAAAACAACACTTGGAACAAGTTACATAAATTAAAGACAAGTAAACAGTGAAAAGAAAACTGAAATAACTTAAACAAATAGAAATAGAAACAATAACAAACAGTGAAAACAACACTTGGAACAAGTAAAATAAATTGAAGACAAGTAAATAGTGAAAAGAAAACTGATATAACTTAAACGAATAGGAATATAAACAAAAACAAACAGTGAAAAGAAAACTTAAATGAGTGAAATGAAAGGAAAACTAAATTAACCAGTGAGAAAATAAATATAAACAAAAAAAAAAATAAGAAAACTAGACACCGATCGGGAAACATAGTGTGACAATATTGAAAGAAACTCGTTATATGTATGAAATAGATAAGAACAAGAAATTTAAGAAAACCAAAAGAACGAAACAAAATGGAAAAACCACAAGGTAAACTGTGAAAAAACCATAAGAAGTGAAAAAGGAGTGAACAATAAAAAAAACATACCAATTGAAAACAATACACTGAAAAAAAATGTGAACCAAATAATATGAGAAGTGAAAACTTAAAATTTAACAATAGAAAATCCGAAGAAAAATGTGGCAATAAAATTTATAACGAAAAAAAAACAAAAGCGATTAAAACCAGAAAGATAGTGTACAGAAGTGAAACTTAAAAGAGTTCAGGTACTAAAAGAAAGATACGCTGGAAACAAGAGAAGTGCAAAATCGAAAAAAACTATTAAAGAAACATAGAAGCGAAACAGAAAAAAAAGCAGTAATGCTAAAGAGATGTAAAATTTAAAAGGAAATAGACGGAAGTTGAAAATATAAAAGAACGAAAAGTTGAAGAAATCGAAACAACTAAAGATACATGAGAAAGAAAAAGGAAGAAAGGTGTAAATGAAAGATAGAAAGAAATAAGGAAAAAAAAAACAAATATACAAAAAAATAAGAAGTGAAAACTGAAAAATAATTAACTAAACTAAGAGCAGAATAAGTAAAGAAATAAGGAATGATTTAAAGTAAGAATAAGACAAATGAAAATTATAAAAGTTAGAAGATTGAAGAAATAGAAAAAAACTACAAAACTACAAAGTGAAAAGATATAATTGGGAAGGTGAAATGGTAAACAAAAAAAAAAACAAACAAAACACATTAAAAGTGTAAACTTAAGAATAAGAAAAGCAACAAAAGAAAGGAAAAATTGAGAAAATCAAGGAAAAACTAGAAAAGTGTAAAGTATGAAAATAGAACAGCTAAAAAAAATATATTTTTTTAAAAAAAAGGTATAATTGAAAATGGTAGATTTTTTTTACTGAGAAAGCAAAGTGAAAATTAACCAAAAATTAATACACTGTAAATATAAGTAAAAATGATACAATATAAAAAAAAAACTGACAAGAAAATTGACAAGAAAGCAAAGATACGGAATAGAAAAAGAAAACAAAGTAGAAAGTGAAATAAATATACACAAAAAGAAATTTTCTAGTACACCAAAACTAAGAAAAAAAAACAACTAAACAATATCAACAATTTCCAGCACTAACCACCATAAGATTCAGCAACCACATCGCCACCAACGACAATATCACCATCGGCGACCACAACATCAGCAACAACATCATCACCAACAATATCACCAGCATCATCACCATTACCACAGAACAATAACCTCATCATCAACAGCCAAAAATCAGCGGCAGCTATAGCTACAGCAGCAATAAGGATCCCCTCAGGTTTGAGTTGTCACCTGAGCTGGGTAAGCGTCTTCGAATTAAAAGAAAATTTTTGTTTAGAATCAAAAAAAAAAATTGTTAAACTAATGAAAAAAAATATTCTGTAAATTCTACTAGCGGTAACATTAGTTAGCTAGTGTTCAGTTAAGGAGTTTGGCTTTTTTGTAAATTTTTAGATATTTTAAATTGAAAACTTCATGATACGTTAAGTATTTGTCAGAGCTTTAAGTAAATTCAATGTTTTTACTGGTCCTTTTGGCTTTGAAGTTGAAATATTGAGCCTTTATTTTTACTTTTATTTTAAGTGTTATAAAAAAGATTAAGCCGAGCAAGAAGTACTCGTGGTAATATTTTTTATCATTGCTTTATTAATATTGCAAATATTTGCTTAAGTTTCTTTATTTTAATAACTTTGTGGATTTTATTTGCAAGGAAGTAAATTAATTTGCTTTATCCCAATTAATTTTATAATTTGATTTGCTGTTATTAAAGTAAGTCAATCTTAAAACACTTTCCACCCCTTTGCTATGAATATTCATTACGATGAAATCTATTGTTTTGTTTAAAGTTTTTGGTACTTATTTATCAAATAGTTTCTTGATTGAGCCCCCTCAAATAACTAAACTGAATTAAACATAGGATTTTTTCAACGCCAAATTTTTTTGCCAATTGAACAATTTTTGTAGACTCTACAGCTCCTTAAAGTCAACCATTTTTATGCATTTTGATTGTTGTGGAATATTTGAATTTGGACATCCTGCAAAGAAAAAATTGCTGTAAACGCAATTTTTGTCCGATTCTTTTGTTTTTTGATTTTATTTCAAGATTAATATTGTAAAAATAAATTAATTTTAATATATTTGAAATTAAGCTAAAACTTTACATATGAAAATTGTCCAAAAATAAATTTTTTTTTTTAAATATTTTCCAAAAATTTGCAATTTTTGAGAGAAAAAAAAAACATCAAAAAACATCTCTTTAATTTTTTAATATATTTTAATATACACATTTATCTTTCAAATTCCAAAATTTGATATCCGCCTGCGTCCGTCCTTCGGAGTTATCACGTTTTGAAGAATAGCCTAAAAATCATATTTTCTTTTAATTAATGGAAATTAGTAATTTGCACATCTTACAAAGAAAAAATTGCCAAAATTGCAATTTTGGCCCAATTCTTTTTATTTTTGATTTTTCTTCAAGATAAATACTGTATAAATAAATAAATTGTAATATGTTTAAAATTTAGCTGATAGTAAAAAAATTAAAATACGCCAAAAAATAAATTTTTTGGTAAATATTTTACAAAATTTCCAATTTTTGAGAGCAAATTAAAAAAAAAAACAACGAAAAACATCTCTTTTATTTTCAAATATATTGTTATTTATGTATTTTTCTTTCAAAATTCCAAAACAAATTAACCTTTTTTATCCGACTTTTAGAGTTATCGTATTTTGAAAAATGGTCAAAAAAATCATATTTTCCTCTAATAAACGTAGCATGTAGTGAGGAGTTTACAAGATCTTCGCTGAGACCAATAGGACGAGACATATAAATCTGAAGATCATCCGCATATGCATGCATTATTACATTTTTTGGAATGGTAAAAATATAATCAATAAAAATTGCAAAGAGAAGAGGCCCAAGAACTGAGCCTTGTGGCATTCCGCTGTTAAGGTATTTATAATTCGAGTAATTACTGTCAATTTTTACTCTTTGGGATCTACCTTTTAGATAATTTTTAATAAGATTGACTGCAGTTAAAGAAAAGCAAAATAATGATTCAAGCTTTGAACATAAAATATAATGATCTACAGTGTCAAATGCTTTAGAAAAATCCAAGAGACAGAGTAATGTAAGATGTTCTTTATCAAAGGATGTTCGAATGTCGTCTAAGATTTTAGCTACTGCAGTGGAGCAACTATGACCAGAACGAAAACCGGACTGAAAGGGAGACAGGAGCTTATTAACGCAAAGGTAATGCGAGATCTGATCTGCCATTAGTGACTCACAGACTTTAGAAAGGGATGATAACAAGCTTATAGGTCGAAAATCAGATGGTTCAGATGCTGTAGCTTTTTTTGCAATAGGAATAATTGTTGCTACTTTCCACATTTTAGAATAGGACGAGCTAGTAAAGCAGTAGTTAATGATGTGCGTTAACGGACTCAAAATATAAGGCAAAATCATTTTAATAAACCTAATATTTATACCATCTTCTCCAAGAGCACTGGATTTAATTCTCATTATACCCCTGGCTACTTCGTATTCCGATACGCTGGAAAACTCAAAACTGCTGTTTGTTGCACACTCCAATTTGTTTTAAATTTTTCCAAAGTTGCTTGGAGGAAAGCGTTACGTCAAGTTTTCACTTGTAGAAATTTTTCTTAGCATCCTTTACAACCGAATTGGCCTCATTTCGAGCTGTCTTATATGCTTCCCAGTACAAGTCTGTATGCAATCTTTGGTCAACTTAACATGTTGAGTGAACCACGGACATAAATTGTTAACACAACGACCAGTACGAAGGGGAACACGTTGATCAAATAAGGCATTAATTTTACTTAGAAAAAACATGAGTTTATCATCAACCGTATTAAGATACCAACAGTCATTCCAAGTCATTATGTCACAAAACAAAGATTCGCTGTCAATTGACTTAAAGTCGCAATAGGTTATTGAAATTGGTAAAACATTACAACAGAGATTAATATTAAAAGTACAAAAAATAAGATCATGGTCACTAACAATTGATATTTGTTCAAAAAATAAAAACTGAAGAAACGTCGGAAGTTATGAAAAGATCCAGTAAACTAGGATTAGCGTTATTAGCAAACCTAGTAGGCATACTGCTATTAACAATCGATAACCCAGCATGAGTCAATCCTTCATATAATTTTGTAGTTACGTTGTCATTAACAAGCAAATTAAGATTGAAGTCTCCACATACAACAAAGAAAGCATTATCTATTAAACAATTAGATAACGAATCAAAATAAGGCTGCATATTATTACCGCGATTGGAGTTATAGACACAAGACAGAAAGACTTTGGTACTATTACGATCACAAATTTGTACATTTAGGAACTCAACACCAACATCAACGGATTTACTAATGACTTTACAATTCAAAGACGACTTATAGTATATTGCAACTCACCCACCTCTATAATTCTCAGCATCGTTTCTCAGCAGTTCATAATTATTATTAAGCTTATAATATGAATCATCAACATCATTTCTAAACCATGTTTCAGAAACAAATAAGATATCTACAAGCGAACTTTCAAAAACATGCCTTACATAGTCAAGCTTAGAGCCGTTGAGACTTCTGGCGTTGAAATGTGCAACTTTCAATCCCTGATACTGCTTGCATAGTATATCAATCAATACTTTTTTGTTTTCACAAGCACCATAATTACTATTATTATTCAACAAACTTAATATTACATTTAAGTGACAAACACACAACTACAAGAAGTAATAGTAAGTAGAAGAGTTGTATCAAGAAGTAATAAAAGTATAAAATAAGAAATAGAAGAAATAAAAAAGTAGGAAATAAAGGCAAATATGTTATCATGAACAATCCAAATAAATAAACCTAATAAATAACATTCACTCAGGTACTTCTGCAGCAACATCCGCGACAATTTTTTCCAAATCAGTTTCAGAGAGCACAGGTACTGCTTCAGAGTTCTTTTTCGCACGAATTTGCACCGTACCTCGAAAAGAAATAGCATTGTAAATCAGTTTTTGCCGCTTACAACGTATCGCTGATTGCAACAATTTTCTGGTTTCCATCGTAAGGCTTTCATGGATGTATACATTGTTATCACAATCAAACCCAGCTTCTCGCAGGTTAACAGCTGTTTTTGTTCTCTTTCAAAAGTCACCAAAGGCTTTCAAAACACGATTCCTATCGTATGGCGTGAAGAATTTAATAATAACTGAATTGCTATTGTTGCTTTTCGATTTGACACGAAATATATCTCTTATCTGCGAAGGTAAAAAATCTATCGAGTGACAGATTTGATTGAAGATCGATTTCAGGTTCTCTGCTTCACAGTGCAGGATGCCAAATAGGAGAGCATCCGTTGAGACATCAGCTGCTTCTTTTTTGTTGTTGTTAATGTTCAACGCATTCGTCTTTTCAAAATCGTCACAACGCTTCGCAAGTGCTGACAGCTGGTTTTCTATCGCCAAAACTTTATTTTCAAACACACTCACTTTTAATCGCATCTATTTCACTCTCTATCTTGTGTGTGAGCTTTTCTTCCAGACAGGAGAGTTCGCTAGAAAGACGCTCATATAGCGTATTAGAGTGAGCCAAGAATCGGTCTTCTAATTGTTAAATTTGAGCTGACACTATTATTAATGTGGCTCCCTCTTCATCTAGCTTAAACCAGGTAAAAAGAATTTAAATGCGAACGCACTAAGTAGAATACCACAGCAGAACCAAGAGATAGTTGTCGTTCAAACCAGATCAAAAGCAAGAGAAAAAGAATCAGTCGAGGAGACTGAAGAAAACACGGATTCACTAACGGAAATGGATGGGGGGTTAGAACAACAAGACAATCAGAACATAGAAATTCTAACAGATAGAAAGGAAATAGAGAGAATATTGAAGGATTTTCATAATTTGCCATTAGGAGGACATCAGGGAGCGCTGAGAACGTACTTTAGAATAAGAAAGCAATAAAAATGGAAGGAAATGCAGAAAGAAATTAAGGAATATGTAAGAGCATGCCATAAACGTCAAGTAAATAAAAGTTCTAGACTCACTAAAATGCCTATGGTTTTGACAGATACACCAACACGTCCGTTTGACAAAGTTTATATGGATATAGTCGGCATATTGCCAGAGACTGTGTCTGGTAATAAATACATTTTAACGTTTCAAGATGATTTTTCGAAGTATATGGCATGTGTTGCGATACCAGATGCCGAGGCAAGCACGATATCGAAAGCATTTTTTAACGAAATTATAACTCGCCACAATACACCAAGGGTATTAATTACAGACAACGGCTCAAATTTTATTTCACTTTGTTTTCAGATGTATGTAACATGTTAGGTATTAAAAAGTTACATATTACACTGTATCATCCACAAGCAAATGGTTCCCTAGAGAGAATTCATAGGCCTTTGGCAGAATATTTGAGAGGTTTTGCAAAAGAAGACGGGTGAAATTGGGATCAGTGGCTATCGTCCGCTATGCACGTTCACAATAACACACCGCATATGGCAGTAAAGCAAACACCATTCAAAACATTATATGGGTTTGACTCAGAAATGCCAACTAATTTAAAGCGAAAGTGTAGTCCGGTATATAATGCCGAGGATACTTCAAAAGTTATGAAATATCAAATTCAGAGAGCGCACGAACTGGTAAGACAGAACCAGGAGCGTGCAAAAGAAGAATCTAAAAAATATTATGATAATACTTTAAATACAGTAGAATTTAAAATTGGGGACTGAGTGCTAATGAAGAATCAAGCAAGGAAGAATAAATTTTCATCTTTATGGATAGGTCCATATGAAGTTGTAGCGGTGAAAACCCCAGTAACCATCGAGATTGTGATAAAAGGAAAAGCAAAGAAAATTCATAACAATTTACTAAAATTGTTTCATGAAAATTAGAAATAAAAAAAGATAGATTAAGTGTTAGAACATTAAACGAAACTGAAAGCAAAGCATAGATGTAAGTATTATTAAATACATTTAAGGAATACTACAATTATTAGAATGAAATACATATTAATGAGTTATATTGAAACAAGTAAATAAAGAAAAGTGAACTGGTTACAAAAAGAACAGTTGAATTAGATATATTAAACCAAAAGAAGGTATTTAAAACGAAAAGAATAAAAAATTATTAGGGAAAAACAAAAAATATAAAAAAAAAATGTACGGGAGAGGGAAAAATAGTATACATACATATTAGGAGTAAAATTATGAGGAAAAAAAATATACTAAGAAAATTTAGTAAAGTTGTAAAGAAAAAGGTTACTATAAAACAGAATTAAAAAAAAAGTTAAATACAAAGAAAATTCGGAAAGAAGTGAATGTGAAAGCATATTTTGTAATGTAACATCAACAGATTGACACTATGTGGCATGATACCTTATAGCAATAAGGTTCATACATCTGTATTCAAATTGGATACAAAGCCAGTTAGATGACCGAGAACCGAAAAATGTCAGAGCGGGAGCCATTAAATACCACTAGCATTCAGTCGTTGGGGGGGGGGGATTCGTGACATTTCTGCTTACTGAAAAACCACCATTACAAATTTTATTGTAGACTCCCTAAAGTTATATCTTAAATGGACCGCAATGATCATGAGTTAAACAAAACCCCTTCATAACCATCATTTCTATATGAGCTAAAACAAACACTAACTGAAGGTACTAATCTCAACCAATTACTCATATATCTTCAGGTGTTGTTGAAGATACGCGCTTCATTACCCGCCCTACCTATGATCTAAGTCGCGCAGAAATCTTAGATCCCTAAATCAACCTAGCTGTCTTTAAACCTCCATATCATCAAAAGTAAACCGAAGAACTACTCCATCATTGTTCAAATGCTTTCAGATTTTATTCATTAATCATTAACATGACTCATCTTATTATAATTAGTTACATATAACCATTTGCTATCAACGCCTTAAAAAGTACATTTTACTTTAATATTTTATTATTGGTAAAATTTTACATTTCGAAAATTTCTTTAATATTCATAATAAATTCTATTTAGTTATCCTTATTTACATTAAAAGAAATTCCAATATAAGCAAAAAAATATTTATTCTGAAGTTTTTGTAAGATAGCTCTGACTCAACTCAATTAACTTTTTATTAGGTAGTAACTCGTTTAATGTTTAGTATTAAGTAGGAAGTTTTTTATATTTTTCTATTTACATAAAAATAGTAGCAAATGTTTTTCCCACTCATTTCAATGTTTTGCGGTATTTAATATTTTATCAAATACATCAAATTAAGGATTCAATATAGCATAAGTATTTTTTTTTTCTTTTTTTTTTTTTTTTTTACTTCGGCACTTAAATTATTTTAAACAGAATAAAAAAAAATATAAACTTGCATCGTGTGCTATATGTAGATCGCAAACTTTTATTGCTGCACGAAACTCTGAAACAATTATGAAAACGACAACAATGGGAGAGAGGTAATTTTTGCATTCTTTATAATGGTATAACACTTTCTACTAGCAACATGTTTATAAAAAGATCACTCTCAGTGTTGTTGCTTTACTCTTATGTATGTGCTCTAATACTTATAATTACATAAATCGATTTATATTTCTCTTTTCTGCCAGTCTATATTAATTTTCAAAACCATGTTTATGTAATTTTAAAATATAAATTATTTATCAAGGCAAATAATGTAATTTTCATATAGTAATTTTAAACCAATTTGACCATTTAAACTCAATTTGCTCTCTGCTGCTATCGTCCGCCGATGAAGGCCTTCACTAGTGTTGAGCTATTGGAGCGCTGTGCAGCTATTTAAATTTAATTCAGTTTTAGAAAAAGGTATATGACAATTCAGCAGAATAATTTGTAATGTTGCGTCAGAGCCAAATTTTTGCGTAATGTATAAACTTATATTTCACTTAGATTTTAGTTGTCACTAATTTCGTATATAGATACCGTTTGTTTTTTTTTTGTTCGTATGTTTTATTAGTCGAATTGAGTTTAATCTTCTTAAATAAAGATATTACTGCAAACTTAAAACTCTAATTATTCACTTTTTTTTATATGTTCAATCTATTTTATGAAAATTATTTGCTCAATCACATAATTTAAACTATATTTTTCACGAATGATTTCAGCATTTTAGGCAACTTAAATGATTTTGTTTAAAAAAAAACTTAATTAATTTGTGTGTATCTAGCGCGTGTATATAACACATATATGTAACGAAATTTGTTTCTACTTTTATAATAACCGGTTCACTGAAACAAAATGTGTATATTATTTTGGGGATGCCAAACCCAAATACCTGCTTATGCGTATTTTTACTGCTGTTGATGCTCTAGGGATCAAATGTTGGATCTTGTTGTTTCTCCGGGTTGTCAGACGAGAGCATAAAAACCAGCATGTGGATCTTGCAATTAAAATGGATTTTATTGCCCACGTTGCAATTATGGTGATCTGCACTATTATGTTACTGATACGATTATTTATTCTGCAATTTTGCTCATGAACACAATTTATCGCCAAAACTTTATGTGACTTGAAAATATTAATGACTGTTTTACACCCAAAAACTAGCATATCCTGAAGTCTTTCGACTGCCGTATACACAAAATTTTTATACGATCAATAAAAATGTTTTGTTTAAGAATTGAAATTTTAACTTTTTGTGAAAAAGTGCAATTTACCTTAATTTTTTTCAACGTCTGCTTTCTTTTTACTTGCCTTTGAGTTAAATTTACCAATAGGTCTGGAAAATTGTGATATTAGTGTGAGGTTTATTCTGTAAAATAATGCGTGAAGCATTTTAAATACCAAATTTAAGTACAAATTTGATGAATAACAATAAAAATAATAAGTGATTGTGAAGGCTTACCAGGATGGTCGAAATTCAATAGAAGTTATAAAATTATTGTTAAGTTGTGTACTTCTAACAACTTGTTCGTTCTGCTGCTCGTCGGAAAAGGAAGTTTTAACATTTTTGGCAGAAAGACTAAACCTCGCTTTTGTTCTTTAGAGCTAAATTTTGACATTTCTATGAAAAGCGCCATCTTCACTCCAGAAAGGTTTCTGTTCTGACAAATATGATCAGTTTTACATCACAACAGAAGAGTCAGATTAAGGTGGACCAATTTAAGAACCGTAACAATTACAAAACCGTATAATTTTGCTGTTACTTAACAGATAAATTAGAAGGAAAATCCTACAATTACTGCCGAATATCTTTCGCATGAGAGGTACCTACAAGTTTACCTTGAAGATCCTCCAGGATATAATAGTGATTACCGAGTTTGTCTTGAATGCGTGCTTTTAAAAACAATGGACTAAGCTTAGAATTGAAATTTTTTTCGATACTGCTCTGAGCGAAGTTTCGCCTAAAAACTTCTTGACCTACTGTGAATGATATGGGCCTAGTTCTGAGGTTATACTGTTGCACGTTTGAATCGTATGCTTTGCTAATATTTTTCGCCAAGTCTTTTCTTATCAACACTAATTGGTCATCTCGATTTAGTTTACACTCTGAGTCTTCAAGAAGCTTTAACTCTTTCAATAGTTTATATGTCGCACCATGAGTTATCGTATCAAGCCCAAACATGGCGTGATATGGAGAACATTAAATTGATTGATGAATAGAATTTCGAAGCGCACAACTAATTGCACTTAAATTTTCGTCCCATTGACGATGATCTTTTTTAAGATATGCCCGAATTGCCGCAATTAGAGAGCGATTCACGCGCTCTGAAGCATTTGATTGCGGTGAGTATAACGCTGTATACACATGAGTTATACCCAACTTTGTTAAGAGTGAATTAAATTCAGCAGCTTTGAACTGTGAACCATTATCGCTTACAATAATTTCGGGTACCCCATAAACATGAAAAACACTTTCTAGCAAAAATTTTTGAATGAGCGCCGATGTAAACTTTTTTAAAGGACACAACCAGTGAAATTTTGTTAAATGGTCAACAACGAGAAGTACTCCAATAAATCCGTTTTTACTCCGTGGGTATGGACCCAAAAGATCAATGTACAGTCGTTGAAATGGTCTCCTTGATTTTGCTTGTGCACCCATAGGTGGTTTAAGACACATGTTTGGGGCCTTCGTTGTCTTACATATTTCACAATCTCTAACAAAATTCCGGACGTCCTCTACCATAGCAGGCCAGTAAAAATGCCTACGTAGTAAATCTAGTGTCTTTGTCATACCACCGTGAGCAGCAACTACCGCCTCATGCGCTCTAGCTATTGTTTTCTTGAATACGAAGATTTTTCGGAATCCAAAGTTTCCATGAGTTTTGCTCTTGTTGTGGCTCACCGCTGTAATGCTCTTTTCGAAAATAAACAAATTTATCTACAATTTTTATGTCTGGCAATTTTTCTTGGTTCTCACTGATTTTGTCTTTCAATTCCATATAATCTGCGTCTTGAAAATGCGCTGAGTTCAGATCTATCTCCGGTCCAATATTTTCTGAATCACATAGTTCTTCACAGTAAATACGAGACAATGCATCTGGGACAATATTTTTTTTACCTTTTCTATGGCTAACCTTAAACTTGTACGACTGCAATTTCAGTGCCCATCTTGCGAGTCTCCCTGATAGATTCGATTGCCTCATCAGCCACACTAAACTGGAATGATCGGTGATCACCTCGAACTCTTGCATCTCAAGATAGCACCGAAAACGTTTGATAGCCTCGATTGCCGTTAAACATTCACGTTCCGTGACGCTGTACTTTCGTTGGGCTGTATTTAACTTTCTTGACATATAAGCTTCAGGACTTTCAGCACCGTTGTCTGAAAGTTGCACTAATACAGCACCAATACCGAAATCACTCGCATCACAATGAACGTAAAACTTTTTTGAAAAGTCCGGATTTACAAGAACTGGAGCTGAAGTGAGCAAAATCTTAATTTTCTCAAAAGCCGTTTGAGCCTCACTAGTCCACGTAAATTTTTTCTTAGTCGGCAAAGTTTCGGTTATCGGAAAAACTACCTCTGAAAAATTTTCTACAAACCTACGGTACCACCCTGCAAGACCTATAAAGCCTCGAACTTGCTTTAAATTCTTAGGAGTAGGCCAAGATAAAATCGCATTTATTTTCTCAGGATCGGTCGCTATCCCTCCGTTTCCGATTACATACCCAAGGTATTTCACCTGAGTCACGCAAAACTTGCTTTTGTTTTTATTGATAGTCACATTTGCTTTCTTGAATTGCTCTGCAATTCTAACCAGAAAAGTAAGATGTGATTTGAAATCCTCTGAAACGATACAAAGATCATCCAAGTACCCAAAAACACAGTAACGCAAATCTGCCGGTATGATTTGGTCCATCAAACGAGACATAGTTTGGGCCGCATTACACAATCCAAACGGCACTACCACAAATTGGTAGAGCGGACGTCCTGGGACAGTGAACGCTGATAATGCTTTTGACCGCTCTGTTAAACCAATCTGTCAAAAAGCATCCTTCAAATCGATTTTTAAGATAAAATTTGCTTTTGGTAGTCTGGCAAAGATACCTTCTATACTAGGTAAGGGGTACGCGTCTTTTAAAGTTACCTCGTTTACTTTCCTAGCATCTAAGCATAATCTAATTTTATTCGGTTTAACTACTAGTCTCATGGGCGAGCTCCATGGGCTTGTCGATAGCTCTATCACACCTAAATGAAGCATTCTATCCACTTCTTGAAACATTAGTTGCTCCACCGCTGGAGAAACTGGATAAAAACGCTGCTTTATTGGTTTTGCTTGACCTATGTCGATGTCATGTTTAATCAAATCTGTATTTCCTAAGCCCTGTACTTCAAAGTCCGGGAATAACGACTTTACTGCTTCTAGCTGATGTTTTTGCCGTATGTTGAGTGGATAAAACTTCTCTTCTAATTCTGCTTCTACTTCTAACTCTTCTTTTGAACTTACTATACACGAAACTACGTTTGGCGCCAAATTAAACTTCCTCCAAAAATCAATACCTAAAATTAAACGTTGTGATAATGCTGGTATCACAAACAGTTTTATTTTTTGTAATTCACCTTTATACTCTAGTTCAATATCTAAAAATCCCATAACAATTTGGGCATTTCTATCGGCAGTTTTAACTGTAGTTTTTGTTCTACGAAAATTAGTTTGTTTTGAAAAATCTTCGCAAGCTAAGTCAGATCCGATACAGCTTATATTAGCACCAGTATCTAGTAATCCAAATTATGTTTTATTCAGAAATCTGACCTTTGCATACATGCGGTTATCTTCATTTTTATTGAAAACGGTAGAGACTATGAGTTTTTTAGTTTGCCTCAAAACTTTCCAGAATCTACGAAACCTAAGAGTAGATCTTTTTGTTTTATGACCATGAAATGGTAAGCTTGGAAAATCCGTACAAATTCTATTTTTTACAGCTAGATAATGCCGAAGCCGTTCGTGGTATGGATACGTGGGATATAATACTTTATCTTTTTTACAGTCTGCACAACTTTGGCGTTTTAAAATTTTCACTTTAGAGAAATCGTTTTTCTTATCTATATCATCAGTTTCACTGGCATTAGTCAATCTGACTGAGCAAGCTGGTAATTGTTTTTGCAACAAATTTTCGTTTAATACTAATGGGGCGCTATTCTGGTGTTTTTGAAAGCACCCGCTTTCATGTTTTCCGCTTTATTTGAACTACACTTGGGACATTGTGGCCTGTACACGTTTTTGGCACCGCAGCCATAACAGAACGTATTTCGATCTCTCTCACAATCTTTCCAAAAGTGACTCTCTTCATCGCAATTCCAACATTTTGCAATGTTCTGCTGTAGAGCGGCTACTGAAATGGAGGTGTCTTCTTCGGCAGGAATATTGTCAGCATTGATTTCTGACAAATTACGCCGTTGACCAAAACTATTTTGTGCATTTCGGGTTTGTTGGCTTCTTCTAAACATATCCTCCGAAAGTAAATTTTCTCGGCGTTGACACAAGCTACGCAGTTGAGCGATTGAAGTAATTTTAACGTAAAGTAGCTCATGTCTTATGTCAGGTTTTAGGTTGCGTGTGATGATTTCGATCAAATCATTACTTGAAATTGGTTCTGACAGCCGATCTGTAATGGCTAAAATCGCATCATAAAATGCTTCAAAAGTTTCGTTCGACTTTTGCTTTCTACCTCTTATTTCTTCTCTGATGTCGTAATCAGTTTTGAAGTCACGATACTATTCTTTTATAGCCTCACAAAAACTAGTCCACTGAATCTCTTCAATATCCACATTTTTATGGTATCGCCAGTACCATTCTCTGGCTTTACCATAGAGAAGAATATGCAAATTACTACATAATGCTTGGAAATCATTATTTAATCCTGAAGACGTTAAAGAGCTAATTCTGTATAAAAATTCTTCGACACTAAGACCATTGGCCGTGCCATCGAACTTCACATTCCAGTTCTGGATAATGGATGTTATTTTGTCGCCACTTAAGTTTAAGTGAGCACTATTTTGATTGCGAACAACATTTCGGTACGGAAAATTATTCGAAATTGGGTTTGAGCTCTGATTATTATTAAACATTTGATTAGGGTTAAGGTTATTTGTAGCTGGGTTTGAATTACGATTACTTTGATTAGGTTGTAAATTTAAACTTCTCAGCATTCGCTGTAAGCTAGACTCGACTAAATTTGTGATGAGATTATAATCAATCGTTGGTGAATTTGCACTGGCATGACCAGCACTCGGAGGCGTATGAGTAACATTTCTTGCACTCACAGGTGGAATGGAATTTGGTGGAAAATCACGATCTAATAATGGCAATGAATATGATGTATTACTATTGCTATTAACATTATTCTGACGTAAATCTGGTTGTGAAGATTGAGAAACATTTTCTACACTTCTTGTTACCCAAGGGTGTTATGACGCTTGGGAATAGCACCACGGCCACGATGGCTACTAGGACGTCCGCGCGCTGACGAGTGACTCTCGTTATTATTGTTCGATTGTACCTCAACTGGTAAATCAACTGTAATAAGTTGTAACTCATTAACTTGTGCTGCACGTCTACAGTTAGGGCACCCCTGAGAGTCGTTGAGCCAATGCTCAATACAAGTCTTATGGAATACATGGCTGCATCTAGTTATCCGACAATCAGATCCATTTGCTATTATTTGTAAACAAATAGTGCAAGATGACTCATGTGGTATCAAAGCCGGTATATCTTCGGTACTGTGCCTCACCGCCATAATTGTTTCAACAAAAAAAAATTCAAAAACTTTTAACTCCGCGTTCGGTAAAAAAGTTTTTTTTTTTTTTTTATACAAATTGATATTTTCCTTACTTATGGTGATATGGTATTTACGATTAATTATTTTGGTTAAGATTAGTATAGAAAATAAGACTGGATTATGGATTTTTAGAAATTTTATTTCTTCATTACTGATCTGCGGGATATATATTACCAATAACCTTCGTTTTTTTCGAGAAAACAAAAGTTAACATAACTTTTACTTTGTAATTGGACAAATTAATACCTGAAGCAAATTATCTGTATTTCCGTAAAACAAAGCTAAGCTAACAAGTCAGTGCAAAAAATAGTTTCTAAAAATAAGATTCGCTTGGGGCTGTCTTAAATATGGATTTGAATTGAGACGAAAATTTTGAATAAAATTATCAATTAAGAGCAAGTCGGTCGATATCTATTCAGACTTAGCCAAACAGTCGAAGTTCCAGATATGATTAAAAGGTTATCTACTCAAAAGTCGTCACAAATCAATTTCAAATTAAATTGCTGCGAAATTAATAATAAATGAAATCTATTAACGGATTTGGAAACAGACTCTTCTGAAGGAAGAACCTGCCCCACGTTGGGCGCCATTTTATGTAATGTAACATCAACAGATTGACACTATGTGGCATGATACCTTATAGCGATAAGGTTCATACATTTGTATTCAAATTGGATACAAAGCCAGTTAGATGACCGAGAAGCGAAAAATGTCAGAGCGGGAGCCATTAAATACCACTAGCATTCAGTCGTTGGGGGGGGGGATTCGTGACATTTCTGCTTACTGAAAAACCACCATTACAAATTTTATTGTAGACTCCCTAAAGTTATATCTTAAATGGACCGCAATGATCATGAGTTAAACAAAACCCCTTCATAACCATCATTTCTATATAAGCTAAAACAAACACTAACTGAAGGTACTAATCTCAACCAATTACTCATATATCTTCAGGTGTTGTTGAAGATACGCGCCCTACCCGCCCTACCTATGATCTAAGTCGCGCAGAAATCTCAGATCCCTAAATCAACCTAGCTGTCTTTAAACCTCCATATCACCAAAAGGAAACCGAAGAACTACTCCATCATTGTTCAAATGCTTTCAGATTTTATTCATTAATCATTAACATGACTCATCTTATTATAATTACTTACATATAACCATTTGCTATTAACGCCTTTAAAAGTACATTTTACTTTAATATTTTATTATTGGTAAAATTTTACATTCCGAAAATTTCCTTAATATTCATAATAAATTCTATTTAGTTATCCTTATTTACATTAAAAGAAATTCCAATATAAGCAAAAAAAATATTTATTCTGAAGTTTTTGTAAGATAGCTCTGACATAACTCAATTAACTTTTTATTAGGTAGTAACTCGTTTAATGTTTAGTATTAAGTAGGAAGTTTTTTATATTTTTCTATTTACATAAAAATAGTAGCAAATGTTTTTCCCACTCATTTCAATGTTTTGCGGTATTTAATATTTTATCAAATACATCAAATTAAGGATTCAATATAGCATAAGTATTTTTTTTTTCTTTTTTTTTTTTTTTTTTTACTTCGGCACTTAAATTATTTTAAACAGAATAAAAAAAAATATAAACTTGCATCGTGTGCTATATGTAGATCGCAAACTTTTATTGCTGCACGAAACTCTGAAACAATTATGAAAACGACAACAATGGGAGAGAGGTAATTTTTGCATTCTTTATAATGGTATAACACTTTCTACTAGCAACATGTTTATAAAAAGATCACTCTCACTCTCAGTGTTGTTGCTTTACTCTTATGTATGTTCTCTAATACTTATAATTACATAAATCGATTTATATTTCTCTTTTCTGCCAGTCTATATTAATTTTCAAAACCATGTTTATGTAATTTTAAAATATAAATTATTTATCAAGGCAAATAATGTAATTTCAATATAGTATTTTTAAACAAATTTGACCATTTAAACTCACTTTGCTCTCTGCTGCTATCGTACGCCGATGAAGGCCTTCACTAGTGTTGAGCTATTGGAGCGCTGTGCAGCTATTTAAATTTAATTCAGTTTTAGAAAAAGGTATATGACAATTCAGCAGAATAATTTGTAATGTTGCGTCAGAGCCAAATTTTTGCGTAATGTATAAACTTATATTTCACTTAGATTTTAGTTGTCTTTAATTTCGTATATAGATACCGTTTGTTTTTTTTTTTTTCGTTTGTTTTATTAGTCGAATTGAGTTTAATCTTCTCAAATACAGATATTACTGCAAACTTAAAACTCTAATTATTCACTTTTTTTTATATTTTTAATCTATTTTATGAAAATTATTTGCTCAATCACATAATTTAAACTATATTTTTCACGAATGATTTCAGCATTTTTGGCAACTCAAATGATTTTGTTTAAAAAAAACTTAATTAATTTGTGTGTATCTAGCGCGTGTATATAACACATATATGTAACGAAATTTGTTTCTACTTTTATAATAACCGGTTCACTGAAACAAAATGTGTATATTATTTTGGGGATGCCAAACCCCACGCGTACACGGATTCTACTCAACTACCTGCTTATGCGTATTTTTACTGCTGTTGATGCTCTAGGGATCAAATGTTGGATCTTGTTGTTTCTCCGGGTTGTCAGACGAGAGCATAAAAACCAGCATGTGGATCTTGCAATTAAAATGGATTTTATTGCCCACGTTGCAATTATGGTGATCTGCACTATTATGTTACTGATACGATTATTTATTCTGCAATTTTGCTCATGAACACAATTTATCGCCAAAACTTTATGTGACTTGAAAATATTAATGACTGTTTTACACCCAAAAACTAGCATATCCTGAAGTCTTTCGACTGCCGTATACACAAAATTTTTATACGATCAATAAAAATGTTTTGTTTAAGAATTGAAATTTTAACTTTTTGTGAAAAAGTGCAATTTACCTTAATTTTTTTCAACGTCTGCTTTCTTTTTACTTGCCTTTGAGTTAAATTTACCAATAGGTCTGGAAAATTGTGATATTAGTGTGAGGTTTATTCTGTAAAATAATGCGTGAAGCATTTTAAATACCAAATTTAAGTACAAATTTGATGAATAACAATAAAAATAATAAGTGATTGTGAAGGCTTACCAGGATGGTCGAAATTCAAAAGAAGTTATAAAATTATTGTTAAGTTGTGTACTTTTAACAACTTGTTCGTTCTGCTGCTCGTCGGAAAAGGAAGTTTTAATATTTTTGGCAGAAAGACTAAACCTCGCTTTTGTTCTTTAGAGCTAAATTTTGACATTTCTATGAAAAGCGCCATCTTCACTCCGGAAAGGTTTCTGTTCTGACAAATATGATCAGTTTTACATTACAACAGAAGAGTCAGATTAAGGTGGACCAAAAAGAACCGTAACAATTGCAATTTGTGGGCAGAATATGGCGATGTAAAATAAATGAAGTAGAGGAAAATACATACTGGAAGAAGCAGTTAAGAGAAAGATGAGAAAAAGACAGTAGAAATGAATAAATGTCAGCCAATGGAAGATATTAGTGAGTATATATTAAAAAGGAGATATAGATAGAATGACTATAAAAGAAGAGAAAAAAAAGTAATAATGAATAAATTAAATGAAACAGTTGAGAGCTAAGATATGGCAGAAGAAAAAAAACAGAAATGGAGAAAATTTAAAGTAAAAGGCAAATGTGTTGGCATCTTCAAAGTGAATGTCGTTGTTACAGAAATCCCTCGCAAAGATTAAATTCTAGTACAACGCATTCTACTTGTAGATCCAAAATATTGCCACTTTATTTTAATTCTATAAGTTTTCTTTTGGATTGAAATATAAATAATATAAAAAGATTTGGTTGAAATATAAAAAAAAATAATGGAAAAGAAAGAAATTTTATAACGTCAAAGACGCAGTAAAATATAATAAGTAAGGTAAGTTACCCAAATAAGGCCAACCTAACGGTTTTTACCAGACAGAAGAGAAACGGTTTTTTTTTAACTTATTTTTGCAATTTTGTATTTTTGTTTATTCAATTCTTTTTTCAAAAACATAAAAATAAAGCATGAAAAATTAAAAAATATATCCAGCTCAGAAGGTTTTAAAAAGGTCTGATTTTTGCCATATTAGGACCACCATGTCTAAATAAGGCCCAATATATAATGGTTTTAGAAACATAACAAAACAGTCAGAAAACAATAAAATAATTTATTGCCAAAAGTTCATTTTGAAAATTTAAATAAAGTTACTCTGGCTTTTTAAAGACAATTTTGGTAATTTGCTGACCTTTATAGTTGAGTGCTTTCTTTTTCGTAGTTTTTTTCTGCCAGGTAGATTTAGGTGTGGACATGAGATCGGAAAAAGAAAGCCGGAAAGAAAAAAATGTTTGGGCCTTTTTAGGCGCTCTCAATATAATTTCATTAATCAAGTTTTTCTCGGAATACACCACAGTTAGATTTGATCAATTAACCTTTTTGTTTTCGTTAAAATACTTCTCTTGATTTTTAATTCAAAGCTGGACATAGGCAATAGTTAATTCGTAGAATAACGGACTTTTACTGCGAGCACAATATTACATCAACCACGTTGTTGACGCTACCGCTGACTTCGTTCGGCTGTCACTCGCTTCACAGATGCGCAATCGAAGTATTTTTTTGCATCGTGATGCAGATATGAACATGTTTAAACGTGCAAAAAATCATTTTGCAGGGAATGCAATAAATGTGCGTATTAGAAATCGGGCCTTATTTGGCGAAGAGACCTTAATATGAAAGAGAAAGTAAAGGTCAAAATAATGAAAAAGACATATAATTTTTATGTAAAGGAAAATATTATTTTACAAATTAATAGAAAATTGAAAGTCACGAAGTTAAAAATTGAAGAAATTTAAATATATATATTGAAAAAAAAGTTAAAATAAATAAATAATATTAACTTAAAGGAAACTAAAAATCTCACTTCGGAAAAATATTAAGTAAAGTTATAAATGAAACATATTGAAAAGGAGAAATCGAATAAAAGTAAAAAATTAAGTTTTAAATTAACAAAGCATACAAAAAGCACATTTATAAAATTTTTTAAAAAAATAAAATGTACTTACTTAAAAGGAAATTTTTTTTAAAAGTCAGATAAAAGTCAGATATAAAATAAAGTGCGAGTTCGCATAAAAATATTGAAGAAATGATATAGGAATATTAAAATCTGTAAATGTTCTGAAAATATGAAATACAATGTATTAAAAGGAATAGAGCAAGTCGGGCAATAAACTTCAACCACGAGAAGTGTGTGCTGGAAAGCAAACAACAGAAAAAAAATAAATTTATTTAAAACAACAAAAGTTATAAAAACCTTGTTCAAAGCAGCAAAATAAAGAATTCAATGCAACAAGAGGCATAGAAATATTTTTAAAATCTTGAGAACGTAAAACAACAAAAGGTATAACACCCTTACACAGTACAACACATGATTTGCCAACTCAATTCTGAGAACTGTATGTGAAATTAGATCCAAAAAGAAGAATTTCTGCATCATTCGTTTTGTCTTCTTACCTGCCAAAATATTTTTAATATCGATTTGAATTTAGTACTATCGTATAGGGGAATTTATCACGTTTTAGACCCTGTTGTTTGAAATAGCTCGACAACCACTAGCCCGATTTAGTTGAAATAAATTTTAAAAAATTAAGAATTACAATTCCCTTAATCTGTTCATATAGTGTTTTCCTATAAAAGCAACATTTTCCAAGTTAAAAATAAGCGCATGAAGAAAGAAAAAATATTTTTTTTTTGTTTAAATTCATAAAAAATACAAAACGAAAATTGGTTTCAAGTCTAGTTACTTTTTCGCAAAGTCACATAACCTATGAGCAAAATGAGACAAAGATCATGAAAATCGATTTCGCGTTTCGCAATTAAGTAAAGGTATGAATTTCAAAAATCAGTTATAGCCACCACCCTTAAAATAAAAATAAAAATAAAAATTAAAAAATTATAATGCAAAAAAAAAAAATTTATTTATAAAAACTTATTGAAAATAAAATAATGTGCAATTAATACGCAGTTATAATATGCATAAAAACAAAATTTAGAACATTTTTTCAATTATTGCCAATATCCATCCTTGTAGAAGTTGACACTTGTGGTTCTGATGATCTTGTTTTCTTCGTAGGTTGTTCATATTCATGGTCTGAGTCTGTATCGTCATCCGAGATATACATACTATTCAAGGGCGTGTTTCTTTCACTGTGTCCACCAATTTCAATGTCTTCATCTTCGGTGCTTTCTTCAAACTGCATAATTGTGGAACTCCACCAACAAACCTCCGCAAGCAATGCATCCAATTTTTTGCTTTTGAAGCGCTTTTCAATTGGCATGGTCACCTGGTGGAACCTTTGTCCTTGTTCGTCTGATTCCTGAGGTGATTGTGCCAAAAAGGTATCGAGGTGGTGGTGCAAGAAATGCAATTTCAGCGTCATGGATGCACCGATTTTTTTCGAAATAATACAGCAACTGAACTCCACTCGTTGCTGTATCTCTTCTCGCTGGACACGGTTATTTCCTAGAACGCCTTCTATTACTTCTTTCAATGCGTTCCATGCATGTTGGTGGTCGTGATGCTCTGAAAGCAAATTTGTGAAAGAATCACTTTTGATCAATTTCCGAATATCAGGTCCATTGAGAATACCTGTTTTAAATACATAAGAAAAACGAACAAATTATTGGTAATGCGAATGTATAGAAATTAAAAAATTTAAATATGACAATATTTAAATACAGAGTACGATACGTACCGTTTTTAATTTTCTCATCACTGAGTTTTGGAAAGATGGATTTAAAACAGTCAAAGGCGCCGTTAACTTTTTTGACCACCACTTCAACGAATTTCCCAGCTATTCCCAGTTTCATGTGGAGCGGTGGCAACAAAATATCGTCCAGGTCCTTTATCATAGAATTCTCAGAATCATAAAAAAGGTGTCAATGTTTTCTCCAAATATTGTTGTGCATAAAACGTGAAAAATTCGCCTACACGATAGTTACTAACTTCAAATCGATATTAAAAATATTTTGGCAGGTAAGAAGACAAAACGAATGATGCAGAAATTCTTCTTTTTGAGTCTTATTTCACATACAGTTATCAGAATTGAGTTGGCAATCAACGAACTGAAAAATGTTGTACTGTTTCAACCTTTAATAATTATTAAATCAGAAAAAATTTTTTTTTAAATTATTAATAAAATAGATATAAATAAAGGTATAACAACCTTCTCAAAACAACATTTTTGACAACATAATATTCTAAAACAACATAAGGTATGAAAACCTTCGTAAAACAACGTTTTTGATAATATAATATTTTAAAAAAAAGATAATATGTGGCGGCCGTAGCCTAGTGGGTAGAGTGCGTGGCTCCTAAGCTAAAGAACTGCGGTAGCCCGGGTTCAATTCCAGCTCAGACAGAAAGTTTTTTCAATTGAATTAATTTTATTGTTCGGTCGTCACCTCTCTGCAGACAATGGCAAACCTCAGAGAGTAAAAATTGCCATGTAAAGCTTCTTGAGAACATAAGCCGTTCGAAGTCGGCATTAAGCACGTAGGTCCAGTTCTCGGTCATTTGTGATCAAACATTTAACAACACGCACAACACAATTGATCAATAGAAGCTAGGTCAAAGTCCTTCCAAGGGCTGAAATGGCCAGTTTATTTATATTTATTTAATATTTTAAAACAACAAAAGATATAAAAATCTTTCTAAAATCAGAGAAATAATACAACAAAAGGTATAAAACTTTTCTAAATTTTTCTAAACTCAGAAAAGTAGTACAAAAAAGGTATAAAAACCTTTATAAATCAACAAAAAGCAAGAATTTAATTTTAAAAGACATAAAAACCATTTTAATAATCATGAAAAATAATAAGAAGTTAAAAAAACAAAAGGTATAAAAACCTTTCTAAAGCAGAAAAATATAACACCAAAAAATATAACACCTGAAAAATTAATATAATAAAAAAGAGGCCAGGTTAACCAGCAAAGACGTGAAGTCTCCTGGCCCATCTTTACACGAAAACCAGGTTAACCAGCTATAGGGCTTAAAGCCTCCTGGCAAACAAAAACAATATCACCAGCACGCACACTTCAACAGTATCTGCATCGAAAACTTTAACCGAAAAGAAATTAAACGCCGTGACAGTTTTTCAGGCGCACCGATGGACAACGCTGAAAACGTTGTTGTCCATCTCCGCAACAACAACTGGGCGATCAGTTTTCATTTTAAGACAATAAAATAAAGCCAACAATTTACTTCTGTGCGGCCAGCGTCAAATGCTGACAAAGAAAAAAACAGAGGTAAATTAATTTTAATATTTTATTATTTTATTTAGCATACACATATTTTGGCTAAGCGAATAACACAAAACAAAAATAATTTAAATAATAATTTATCGCTGGGCAATATGATCCAATTACACATGTTATACATGTTTGTATATTTGTTCGGCCCAAGTTGGCATTATTAAATAAGTATGTATGAGTATGTTTTAAAATAAGAATTAATTGTAAACAAACAATACAAAACTAGATTAAGAATTTAATAATGAAGCTAATTTAAGACAAATTATTGTGCAAGAGGCGGAAGGCAAAATTATGCAACCGCTGATTTATCAATAAGTCGAATTAAGTATGTAATAAGTATGTAAAACTTAAGAAGAAGAAGCGCGGCCGGATATGTTATTAATATCTGGTCCCCGCTAAAATAAAGAGTTCTTCAGTAAGTGAATTTTGGATGTATACAAGTGTTTTCTTGATTCAGTAGAAGTATTAAGCGGATCCTGAGGGTTAACCAATTGGATACAAGAACCAGTAAGTATATAAAAATCTCAACGCCTGAATGCACCTATGGGTGACGGTGAAGGAGATATTTTTTTGAGTAGATGCTAGTGGCGCTCTAAAGCGCCGGCAGCAAACTCTAGGTAGGACGTCGCTCGGCGACTGTAGGATCTACGAGTATCCTTGCAGAGAGGATACAACAATTTGCGTAAACGGTAAAATTACGTTTGAACACAGTAAAATTTAACATTTAATACACAAAAATTTACATAGGAATGAATCAGAGAATTCTTTCATAAACACAGTAAAATGTGGTACTTTTAAAGGGAAAATATTCAGTTTTGGCTCTTCTGTGGCACAATTACAGGAAAAATCAGTACATTTTGTATAAAATTTATATGAAATTTAACAGATATAGTTTTTTTGCGTGTATATGAACAGGTGTAAAGTACTGTTTCGTCCATAGTACACGAAGCATGCTGTAGACCAGAGTTGTAAATCCCATAGCCCTTTTAGCTCTTTTAGCTCACTTACAACAATTTCAATATTTCCGTGTGTGTTGTAATTTGAGGAATTATGTACATGGTATTGTTGTTGTTTGCTCGCGTCTAAAGCTAGATGTCAATGTTATTGCTGCTGTGTGCTTTTTGTTGGTTTATTTCGCAGCGGTGGTGATTTTTTTGTTGCAGCATTTTCAAAATCACTTGTCTGGAATAGTTTTATTTTTTGATTTACTGGGCCTCGGCAGATGCTTAAATCCTATTTTTGCAATTTTTTTTAAAGAGACTGAATTTTTTTCGTCGCCATAGAAGTTTAATTTATTTTATTTTTTTTTCGAATTTGTAATTTAGCTCACTGCCTCTACACCTCTGCTGTAGACCTTTCTGACAGTGCTACTAATATGATTATTCCAAGTCAGTGTTCTGTTGAACATAGTCCCCAAATTTTTCGCAGAGTCAACATATTCTATATTGTCACCATTTAGTGTAAGGTGAGGGGGCAGTAGAAATATCAATAACTTTCTTCGCAATCACTAGACATTTATACTTTTTAGGATTTAGGCTTAAACCATTTCTGAGTGCCCAATCGCTGATTTTTTCAAGAATATTATTCAAACGAGCTATACTTTAGTAGATGTGCTCACGTTTACATTTAACATATAACTGAACGTCATCAGCATACATACGAATTTTGCAATTACAGTGGTAAAGATGTGAGTTACGTAAGGAAGTACACTTGGAAGCAAAATTTTTGAAACCATTGGACTAATTTCATCATACCCCATTGCGTTCGATTTGATGGATAAGATACTTCTTTGTACATCAGCCTGACATACACAAGAGAAACTGAAGCTTGAATCGACGCTTAAAGAGTTGTTGATGCCATTGATGCCTTTTGTGAAAAATTGGACACTCGGGAGCTCTGACATTACTTTAACTTCGTTCAAGTTGATAAACTAAAATCAGTTATCAATTTTTTAAGATCATCATATCAAAATTCTTGTTTTCCGATTTTTTTCGTTTCAAATCCATTTGATTTTTAAGTGCATTCAAAGCTTTAGAGCAATTACAAGAATTTAAAAAATAAATTTTCCTCTAAAGTTGCTGCATATTCATATTCGTATGACGTATTTTTCAAAGAACTCATTTCTCTCAGAAGAGACCACATTAGCACCATGGTAGGGATCCTTACAGAGCACTGCGTTATTAGCATACACGCTCAAGTATTGAACATACCTCACAACGACTTCTGCAGAAGCTGCAGAGATGAGGAGGAGGAAGAATCTACAGTACATTTCCTTTGCACTTGGCCAGCGCTGGCTCAAAAACGCTTCCTCCACTTAGGTAATTGGTTCTTTAATGACCTTAACGAACTCTCGGAATCTGCAGTTTACCGCATCCTATTCTTAGTAAACAGCTCAAACTGGTTTAAATAGAGATAGGAAAAATTAACCCTTGGTAACACAATGGGCCTCAGTGTGCCAAAGTGTGTCTCGTTTGAGACAGCCACACTAACCTAACCTGAACCTAATGACGAATTTTATCTCAATATTTTGCTACTTCTTTTACATTTTCTTTAATGACCTTTGGGGGTGGGACCTTAAAATTGTGATTTTATAGTTAGTCATTGCAAGATAATCGTTGTTTATAATTTTGTTTATTTATTTATTTATTTATTTATTTATTTATTTATTATTATTTCGTCTATGGATACATTCCTTGCAGACTAGTAGTACAAAAATTTGATTATAATTAATTACCTAAATACTAATTGAAAAAGTTCATAACAAGAAATAAAGTAGGGTATACTAAAATAAGAAAATTTCATTGAATAAAGATTTAAAATCATTTCTAGATAAAGAAAAATCGATATTATGAATTCTATACAGAGCATTAAAATCAAGCATAGTTCTCGTTAGAGGCTCATTGACTGCATAATTGCTACTATGAAATGGAATAGAAAAAATATTATACTGGCGTAGCTGACGAGTAGGAACAAAGAAGTTTACCAGATTTAATAATGCAGGACAATCAATGTGTCTAGAAATAATATCAAAACTTATCATAAGTGAGCAAATTCTCCTTCTGCTTTCAAGCGATTAAAGACGTATTAGCAAACAACGCACATTATATGAGGGAAGTGGTTCAACAAAATTTAAAGTCCTAAGGGAGAACCTCAGAAACTTTTTTTGAACTCGTTCAAGTCGCACAGAGTGTGTGGAGTAGAAAGGATTCCAAATAAAAGATGCATATTCCAGCTTCGATCTTACAAATGAGGTATAAAGCAATTTATGCGTATACGGATCTAAGAATTCAGAACTATTGCGACGAAAAAAGCAAGCAAAGAATATGCTTTCGGAATGATATAATTAATATGTGGAATAAAGGAAAACTTAGTATCAAAAACTACTCCCAAGTCAAGAATATCACCAACTGTTTTTAGCATACTGTTATCTAACTTATAGGAAGAGTCAAAAATATTTTTTGATTTAGCAAAAGTTGCATGATAACATTTATAAATGTTCAAAGATAATCTATTAGCTTTACTCCAAGTTAGAAGATTATTTATATCCAACTGAAGAGAACAAATATCTAAAGCATTCTCAATTCTGGAGAAAATTTTTAAATCGTCAGCGTAGAGCAAAAAATTTTAATTAATAAAACAGTCAGCGATATCATTTACAAATAAGATAAAGAGCAAAGGGCCAAGAATGCTACCTTGGGCAACCCCCGAAGTTGCAATAAAAGAGTATGAAGAGTACATTATTAATACAAACATAAGAAAGTCTGTTTCGAAGATATGATTCAATCCATTTTAAAAAGCGAGAATGGAATTCAAAATTGCAAAGTTTATTAATCAAAATTGTGTGAGAGACCTTATCGAAGGCTTTTGAAAAGTCTGTGTAAATTACATCAACTTGACAACCAGATTCAAAAGAATTTATACAATACTCTGTGAAAAGAGCAAGATTTGTAACCGTTCCAGAAACAAAACCATGCTGGTTCGGAATAATAAACTGTTTCAGAAGAAAATATAATTTTTCTTTAATGATTCTTTCAAAAAGCTTAGAGACGGTAGATAGCTTAGAAATGGGTCTATAATTTGTGACATTATTCTTGGGACCTGATTTAAAAATAAGAGTAATACATGCAATTTTCCAAGTGTCGATGAATTCACCGGAAGATAAAGATTTATTAAAATCGCTAATAGCGGATATGAGAGTGAAAGCAGACAGCTTTTTAAGAAAAAAGAAGATAGACCTTCAATATCACATTTCCGAGAATTTTTGAGATTAAGTATCCCATTTGTAACATCGGTAAGACTTAATTTAATGTCACCTAAGTCAAAAGATAATTAGTGGTTTATAAAATTATTTGTATCAATAGGATTCAAGTCTAAGTCATAGATTCAAAATATTCAGCAAATAAGTTAACAGTGTCCAATACTGACTTCGATGATTTGTTGTTATATGTCATCGCAGTCGGTATATAAGAAGATGTCTTACGCGACTGAATAAATTGCCAGAAAGAATTTGGGTTCGATTTAATGTTACTTTCACAATTTAAAATATATTGTTTATATAAAAATTTGTTTAGAAAATTAAATTCCCTCATATAATGTAGGTATTTGCTTTTGTGATCCGAATTATTTGAGGCCTTATAAAGATTGAAAAATTTATTTCTAAGATTTTTCAATTTCTTTAAGCCTTTAGTATACCAAGGAAGCTTATATGCTTTTTGCTTTGTTCTGGGAACGAAAGCGAATTATTCAATTGCTTAAAATATTTTTGCAGTAGATGCTTGTTGCAATATTGCTTTTTTATTTGTTATTTTAATAAATGGCATAAGAAATTATTAAGTAATTGGAATTATAGTGGAAATAATATAAAATAAAATTTTAAAAATACATGCTAATCCGCATTATCTTTAGTCTGACGGCAAAGATTTCGAATATTTTGAAATTGATTGAAATATATGAAAACATTAATTTTACGATTTTTTCAAATTTTTTAAATTCGTTTAGTATAATAAGAAGCTAAAAAATATTTAAAAAAAAATTATAATGTTCAACATACCATTTCAACAACTTCCACATCAGCTTCAATACGTAAATGATAAAGAAAAGTTTTAAGATCTTTTTTCATTTGAATTGAGTTATCTTCCAGTTGGGCAACTGTAAATATTCTTAGCTTACAGTTCTTCCATGTTCTATGTTGCTTTAAAAGAAATGGTAGTAACATTAGCAATCCACCATCATGTACAATCCACCAAATATCTATATATCCTCCTATCTGAAAGAAATTAACAACATTAAAATTTGACTTAAACGATAAATATATAATACTATAAGGGCCGTTTTATTCACTTTTTTAACTTGAGAAGTTGGAATAACTTTGGGATTTATTCGATTTCAAAAGTTATTCCATTTTATTCACTTGAATTTCTCAAAAATATTTTAACATATTGAAGATTTGATATAACTTTCGTTTGATAACTTTTGTCAACTTGTGATTTATCTAACTTCCAAATATATGACCAGTTATAAATTCTAACTTGGGATATTTGATGTAACTTGTGATTTTTGCTTCATTCACAAGTTTTCACACATTTGTGCTGTGACAATAAAAATGTTTACTATAAAAACATTTGATACAGTTCACAACTTTCTTTTGCACAATATTAAAGATTTATGTTCCGCTAACTGTTAAAAATTCGGTATGCTAAGAACCGTGGTGGCAGGGGTTTAATTCACTTCTGAGACAGAATGTTTATTGTATTCAATTAAAAATTATTATAAAATAAACCTCAGAGAGTAATAACTGCAAAGTAAAGCTTCTTAAGAACACGAACTGCTCGGAGTCGGCATTACTTGTTGATCTAGTACTTGATCCTTTGTGTTCAAACATTTAATAACACGCAGAACACAATCAAAAGAGGATTGATCAAAGTCCTTGCAAGGGCTTGAATTGTACTTTATATCCATAATTTAATTTCCGCTGATTGATGTCAGCTCCAAAGATTACAATCATTAGTTGGCCAAAAGAAACTTCGATGTGTAGTAATATGAAAGTGCTGTTATTATGTGCACAATTATGTATAGTCGGTACCTACTTTTGTGCATTAGTTCACAACGTGGAACTTCTACGTGCAGCTGGAGCCATTTGTTGAAGGGAATATGAAGCTTGCCAATTTCAGTTTGGTGGTCACTTGATTTTCAAGAAGTAGTAGTGCATAGAGAGTAAATTAAGGTATTCCAAAATAAGGCACCATTTCTGATGAATCTTTTTAATTTCTAAAAACTACTCAGTTACTAAATTTTTGTATATGCCTTTTTATGTTTAACAGCTCTACTGACTGAATTTGCATCATTGAAAGGATTTCAACAGAGCAGGTGCAAATACTCGTGCAGCCTACAAGCCACAAACCTCTACTTAAGTCAAAAATGGAACTTTTTTCGTTCGATTTAGTAAATATTAGTTTGACGAAGAGAAACGTAAAATAGCACAATACATTTTAGACCACTATTAAAAAAATCAACTTATTCTTTTATAAATAAAAAAAACGGTTAAAAACAGTTTTCTAAAAAAAGAGCTAAGTCAAACTGCAAGAGCAAACGTTCCAAAAAAATGCGTTTAAAAATTGCGCTTAAAGTAGGTTTCTAGATCCTCAAGCGGAAACAATTTAAATTTTTAACTATTTATTTTCAAGCAATTTTATTATATATCACAGTCGGGTTTATTTTAACATAATTTAGTTAGAAGTCAAAATAAAGAAACAATTTTTGTAATATTGGTTTTGTGTTTATATGCTAGAAGGCGCCAAAGTCGATTTCTTAAAAAAAATATTAATTACATGTTAATAAACGAAATAAAACAAAACTAATTAAAAATTGGTCTAGCCGATTAACTCAGATTAACCGTCGACCCTATTTTGAAGGACTCGAATTTATCCTCCTCTGTTATCAAAACACAAAGACAAAATTATAAACACCATTTTTTTGATTGCCAAAGAACTATATAATGTTTTAAATAAGAAATAAAAATATCAAACACGACAAAATAACACAGACTAATTTAAAATGTTCATGTAAGCGCATGTCTTTTAGAAATATTTTTATTAAACTACAATTAAGTCATGCTTCGTTATTTTACGAAGTGCATTAAAACATATCTTAATTCGAAATATTGTCAACTGAAAAACCCCATTATTTGGAAATCACTTTGTTTTATTCTGCACACATATATTTTAATAACAAAATATTTTTTTGACATAGTCTTGCCTTCAACATCAACAAATTTCTATTTCGCAAGTTATAAAAGTCATTTATTTTCTCATTTCCCCATCAAATATCAAAAAATTCCCTGGGATGTTTTATAACTTAAGTATTTATAACTTGACTTAACTTCAATACATAAAATTTAAACTTGAACTGAATGAAATGAAATTTTAACTTGAGAAATTAAAATATTTAACTTCGCAAGTTGTACAAAAATTCAAGTTAACAAAAGTTATTGAAACTGCTCAAGTTAGCTCGAATTATAAAAAGTGATTAAAACGGCCCTAAGTTTTCTTCATGAAACTTTTGATTTTTTGTTCTAATATATGATTTTCAAACAAAGGTTTCCCTTTTCAGAACGTGGAAGGGGAATTTTAGTAACTGTTTTCATATCAATATCTCTTTTTTGTAATTCGTACCGTTACTGTCTCATATTCTCGATTTGACATTTATATGTCGCTTTATGCTTGCTTATACTATCGTCGAATATACATTTAAAGCTAATGTCGTCTATAAAAAATGTTTATTTCTTTTTGAAAGCTTGCAACAATGCTCTTTGGCAACTCTGCTAGATTCTCGAATCAAAAAGGAAGGCTTCCATAAAGCCATGTAAATAACAAATATAATAATAATGCCATGGATATCAAACATTTATTTATTGAAATGCCAAATGCAACATTCATAACAGGTCCCTTACTATTTTGAATGATAAATAATATATAAGCTTTTCACAGATTAATGCCTCTCTTGAAACAACTAGTCTTACGGAATTTGTGTATTACGGGATTCTCGATTGATTCCGAGTGGGTTTTTAGTCAAACGGTGCGCACTATTACAAAGCAACGTTCTCTTCTTGAAGACAAAATAGTGGATATGTTAACTTTTAAAAACAAAAACACCTTTTTGCAAAAAACTATAAACTCTATAGTGCACAGCACAGAAAGCCATATAGTGCTTTTCATTTTCAAATTCAAATTTCCGACGGATATTAGCAGTTACGAAAAAACAACGGTTATTTAAATGTATAGATAGACTCTTTTGAATGTGTGACGAATGTTGTTGTTGTCTCTTTTTTTACACAGCCGCAAAGAAAATCTCAGTTTGGGTTATCACTGCGTGTTGTCACTTCGTGGCTGGAGAATTTAGAAAATAAAACATTTATTTTTTATTTTAATTACATTTCATCTATATAAATAAAAATCAAATGTCGTTCGTTGGTAATTGCATCAGTTGAGAACGGCTGAACCGATTTGGATAATTTTTTTTTTAAATGTTCGTAATAGTCCAACTTAGGTTTTTACGGAAAGAAAAATTGACCACGCCCACTTTGCGCCCACTTTTTTTGATTTATCTAAAATCGGAAAACGGCTGGACCGATTTGCATAATTTTTTTTTAATGTTCATAGTAATCCAATTTAAGTTTTGTCGGAAAGAAAAATTGACCACGCCCACTTTTGCGCCCACTTTTTTCAATTTATCTAAAATCGGAAAACGGCTGGACCGATTTGGATAATTTTTTTTTCAAATGTTCGTAGTAATCCAATTTAAGTGTTTACTGAAAGAAAAATTGACCACGCCCACTTTTGCGCCCACTGTTTTGATATCTATATATATAAAATTAAGTGGCAAAACTTCCTGTTCGCATACTCCTCCTAGACGGCTTGCCCGATTTCAATGAAATTTTCAGGGGTGATTGGGGTCTGTGTGGAGGGTGCACATAAGAAATTGCATGTGTGTATCTTTGCAGGTTTTGTACCACACCCCCTTTTGTCGCCCACAAACCAATAAAAATGCTGTATTTAAGACGGTTTTGGTCGTATGAAATTAAAATTTGGTAAATAAGTTCGTATGATAACTATAATTAACATTGAAAAAATGGGCGTGGTCACAATTCATCTACGCCTACTTTAAAGAAAATATCAAAATACTTCGAAACCATTGGTCCGATTGAGCTCAAATTTTGTAAGTACGCTTTGCTTTGAGTACGAGATGGTTTAAGGGGCAATGCCACACCCCCTTTTACCTCCCACATATAAATAAAAAATTGTTGTTATCGAATAGCTTTAGTTAGAGTTATGGGTCGCACAGCTTAGAAATTCGGTATTCGACCACAATTTAGACGTACCGTTTCTGTGATGAAATTTTATGGGAGTGGACAAGGGGGAGGGGCACCTCCGATACAACCCAAATTTGTTATATCGAATAGCTTTGAAGTTATAGGAATTCATCTTTGGAATTCAGTTTTTGACCTCAATTTACACATGCAGTTTCAATGGTTTTATTTTATGGGCGTTGGACAGCGCCTCCCTTACAACCCAAATTTGCGATATCGTATTGCTTTGAAGTTATAGGTTGACAGCGTAAGAATTCGGTATTCGACCTAAATTTATACATGCATTTTCAATACTTACATTTTGTCGTCGTAGGGCAAAGGGGAGTGACACTTCCCATACAACCCAACTTTGTGCTATCAAATAGTTTTAGAGTTATAAGTCGTACAACGCCGAAATTCAGTATTCGACCTCAATATACACATGCAGTTTCATTGATTCAATCTATGTTCATTGGTAAGAGGGGCGTGGCACCTCCCATTTAACGTAAATTTGCGATATTGAATATCAGCGTCAGAATTCAGTATTCGGCCCCAATTTATACATGCAGTTTCATTAATTACATTTTATGGGCGTACGACAAGGGGGCGTGAAACCTCCTATTTAACCCAAATTTGTTATATCGAATAGCTTTGTGGATATAGGTCGCACAGTCTCAGAATTCAGTATTTGACCTCAATTTAGACATGCTGTTTAACTGATAACATTTTATGGGCGTTTGAATAGGGAGAGTGGCAGCAACGCGCCGGGTTTCAGCTAGTTATATATAAATTTAAATATATATATATAAAATGGGAATTATCTTCGTTGCATAGAACGACATAAATGGCAATTTTCGCTTAGTTTAAAAAAGCTAGATGTGCATATGAAGCCTTATATGTGGCATACAAGTTTTTCCTGAAAATAGACTTACTTTTCTGAAAAAAATTTGATTGCTAATCTACCCTGCAATGAAAGATCGTACTAGCAATGAAAGATCGTGAAATCTTACTAACCAAAAAGTTACTAGATAAGTTACTATCTGTATTCCAGCTAGTTCAAAAATACAAGCAGTTTTACTAGTTATAAAAGAACAAGTTGCTTAATTTATAGTTAACTAACTAGTCGAATTTTGACTAGTAAAAAAAACAGCAACTCTTTTTCTAGCTCATAACTAAGCAGTCATCAATATACTGGCTTTTTTGCTAGTTGCAAACTCGCATAAATTTGTAAACATTAAATAAATTGAATTTTTATTTGTAAAAACAGTAGCAATTACGTAACGTTTCAAAGATTTTAAAAATCGTTATTATGTTACATTAGGTACAAAATACAAACTTTAGTTGCTACAAAAATTTGTTTATATTTTCATTTATTTATAGCGTCAATCGGTGGAATCGACTCTTCAGACACCCCGAAAAAGTTATTTCGAAAATCGTTTCAAAGCGTTAAAAAAAGACATTTTCAAAATGTAAAAAACCATACAATTATTTGGTTTTTATTATTTTTTTTTAACTCTCACATTGGGTGTTTTCGTATTTGTTTTGAATCGGACATTCAACTTCAGATTTGTATGTAATTGTATTGCTATGAATATAAGCAATATTTTAGTTTATTTTTCTTCCATTTAATTTTGACTATTTTTTTTTTGCATTTTTTGTCACATTTTTCGACTTAAATAAAATATGTTAAAAATTATGGTATTTAGGATGTAACCTTTTTTTACAATAAAAGTACAATATTTTATAGTATACTGTGAGACCAACATTTAAAATATTAACGAAGTTATAGCACATAGTTGAGAGCGCCTTATAAATGCGTGCTGTATGTTATTAAAACTTTTTTAATTTCTTGACAAAAAAATGTGTTTTAAAAATTTCTATCAAGCCGATTTATCTGTAATATAAATACATTCTTATATACGCCAATGGCCCTTGCAGGTAGTAGAGTTAGATGACCGCCATTTTGTTATTTTTTAATAAAAATGTTTAAATCAACTACAAGAATGACAAGTCGCCAGAACAATATTCCATTTAAATTGTTTCTTTTAAATTACTTCAAGTGCCGTTATCACCCGGTCCAGCAAAACACATTCTTTTTTTTTTGTCCACTTTGGACGTGCAAATTTAAAAAAAAAATTTAAATAAAAGTACTGTTTTTTGTACAGTTTGAGATGTTTATAAAAATATATGAAACGATTTATTTACCTTCCATAAAATATATTTAAACGATTGTATTTTATTTTGTTGTAAAAAAGTCATTTCGAAATAAGCCTTAAAAATTAGGGCGGAGCACCGGACTACATCCTTAATTAAACACAATTATTCGAAGTTATTTTCAATTTAGTTTGTATAACGTAAATGTGCAGCTTTTTGAAAATAACAATCTGCTTAAAAATATAAATCTAAATATAGTTTCAATAAAACTAATAAAGCCAGCTTACGTAGTACTAGCATAAAACTGGGCCGAATTACAGCATCCGTGATCGAGCAAAATTACGAACGGCACGACCAAACAAGTGCCGATAAATTTTGACGATTTTGCTCTATCACGGATGCTATAATTCAGCCGCTGGTTTCGAAAAGACTAGAACAAAACGAATACTAGCATACAACTTATATGAAAACTATGAGAATTGAACTGGCTAAAATAATACTAATATTAAACTAGTATTGAAATAGTTAAAAATATGCTAGCACAAATGTGCTTTAAATCATACCAGTAAAAAGGCTGGTTCAATCACAATGACTTGAATCCCATTGCAAATCATTTGGAATTTTGAAGTTAAAAGTTTCTGGTCAATGGTTTTCCAATAAGACTGCACTGTATGAAGCCCTGAAAATTATTTGGGCTTCCAACATAATACTAACCTAATACCAACATATCTAATTTAATTGAGTCAATGCAGCTCAGATGTGCAGCGGTTATCAAGAATAATGGATCTTACACCAAATATTAATAATGTTGCTTTTATTTAGCTCTCAGACAAATTAAATGTAGTCACATTAATTTTAAATTTAATAAAAAACAAAACCAAACTTGAATATGATTTGCTTTTATTTGTTTTTATTTAATGAATATATGTTTTGGTTCCTATAATCATTTTTGTGTGTCCAATATTTAAAGAGATACACGATTTTGTAGCAGCGCAATGATTTTGTTGCTATTATTTTGCGCAACACTGTAAATATAGAACATGATTTGCGCAGAGAAGTTGATGTAAATAATGGAATCTCTAAATTTTCAAACATTAAGTCCAGAAAAGATTATTTGTAACAAAATTTTCTCCTCTGCTTTATTTTATACCCCAAATTTTAAAATCTAAAGCAAACCAAGGGCCTCTTTATAGAATTGATACGGGTTCCGCACAAAGTTAATATGGCACTGTCGTAACGAGGTTTCAATTCACAACAGCTTTTCTTATAATTAAGAAAAGTATTGAAGTTTTTAATATTTATTGAAGCTTAATTTGTGTTTTATTGCAAACTTAGGGCTAAAACATTTATTATTTAGTAAAAGGCGTTTATGAAAAACCATGCAATATGTATGTTGCAATCTGAGAAACAAAATTCGACAGTCGATTTTTTAGCAACACTAACGTTTGTTGAATAACATGACTAACAAAATCAAATCAGCTGTTCAAATTGAATTTTCTGATTGGACATTTTTTGAAGTGAAAACTTCTTTAGGCGCGTTGAACGATTTTGGTAGAGGGTAAATCTTTGGTTTGCGTCATCGTATTTTTCTGAGGAACTCTCGTCATCGATACAGACAGCAAGGATAACAAGATAGGTAAATTAGAAAACATAACCTCAAAAATGTTTGCATGTCTTTGTGCATAAAAAAATCAACAATGGTCGTCACTCTTGTTCTTAATCGGCCACAAGCTCACAAAGAAATCACTTGGGAACTCCTGAAATTAATGCATATAATCTGTTTGTTAGTACACTCAAAGAAATAATCTTGGTAAAATTGATACATAACTTTTGTTAATCCCTAATAAAACTAAATTGTCCAATCAATTCAATTTTATCAATAATGCAATTTTTGTTCGTCAATTCAAAAGAAACTTTATCCATTTGATTAAAAACTGCAGCAAATTCAATGCGTTGTTTTGAAGAAATTGTTTTACTAGCCTGACATACAAGTTTGTTAACTTGATTTAAGCTTATTCACGCTGACAGACTCGTCAATCAATCTGAATAAAATTTCATTATTTTAATAAATAATTTTTGCAAACTACTTTTTTCGCTTGATAAAGAGATTTGTTGTTCTGAAGAAATAATTAATGTTAATGATAATCAATTGAGTCAAGTGGACAAATTTTTCATTTCATAATGAAAAAATGGATTATCAATTTCAAAAAACCTTTAATCATGACAACAGAAAGAAATGCTTGATATTGTTGCAAGCAAATGTGGCGAGATAAAATTCGGGAAAGCTTTAAAGTCCATTGTAATTTTTTAAGAGTGTGGAAGCTAATTAACCCTTTACATTATTATACCAACAGTGAATGTGATCTTGTGAAATCAATTTTTATTGTGTTCAAGTGCACCAATTAAGGAACAGGGAACCAATTAACAAGAAACTTCTACATTTTTAGCTGAGTTTCTAAATGCATTTATCATTAGCGGTGATTACAAATTGAGTTCTTTTTCCAATGAATTCGGCAGGAATTGGTTATTTATTTATTTGCATTATTTTATTATTTATTTCCATTATTTGTTGAGATTATCCATGCTATTCGTTATTAGCGCTGTTCACTATAAAAATTCACAATGTGAACAGCAATGTTAACAATACTGTGATTTATAATAATGTTAACAGCGCTAATAACGAATAGCGTGGATAATATCAACCTTTGTGAATTCCATAATTGTATTTATAAGTAATGTGCTCATTATCCAGCTGTAGTCAAAATAATAGCAGTACTCTTTTATTCACACATGTTTGTATAAAAAATACTTGTCTACAAATTTCGAATCCGGTAAACCCATTATCGTTCCTATATCATCGTTTCATCGCTGGTTCAAAACCTGTCATCAGTTTCCTCCTATATTGTAAAATTTTCCAGATACAGGGTGTTTTACGTTTTTGGCAAGTGTTTAGTATTATTGATTTAGAATCTGAACTACTCACCATAAAATAAAAAATAATATTTTGTATTTTAGAAAAATTATCAAATTTTCCATCAATACATCAACCACTATCGTGTCATGTGCTGTAGTAGAACTAAAATTTTGAGATTATGAAACGAAATATCGACAAATTTTGTATCTTTTGTTTTAGCAGAGCTGTAATCGTCCAAATTTAAAATGTCTGTTTCTCATGTAAAAATACACTTAATCAAAAGGTTTTTTCTAAATTCTAACTTTGGATGATAACAGCTTTGCTAAAATAAAAGATACAAAATTTGTTGATATTTCGTTGAGTAATCTGAAAATTTTAGCTCCGCTACAGCACATAATACGAAAATGGTTGATAGATTGATGGAAAAGTTGTAGTAGTTAGTTTAGATAGATAGGTTAGTAGTTTAGATTCAATATAAATAATACTTAACACGTGCAAAAAACGTAAAACCCCCTGTATCTTGAAAATGTTACAATATTGGAGAAAACTGTGTACAAATTTGCAACGAGTATTGAAATTACATCAAGCAATGATAATCGGTTTATCGGATCGAAAATTTGTAGACTAGTATTATTTATCCAAACATGTCTGAATATAAAAGCACTGCTATTATTTTGACAGCAACTGTATATAAAATGTAATATGTTTATTATATATAAAATGTAATAAAATCTTTCTATCAGAACAACAAAACATTTTAGTATTATTGATAAAAAAGATGTTTTTAACAGAAAAGCCTTTTTCTATTCAACAAACCATTTTTCATGTTGAAATATTCTGTATTCATATTGACAGATTTGTTTTATCAAATCAACAATTAAAACGCGATATTCGTGATAAAGGCGTATATCAAATTGAAGCATCCATTTATCAAATCAACAAAATATAATTTTGCCAATATAATTTTAACTTATTACCTTAAATCCAATTGACAAAAGCTTTTGTTGACTGTATATTGACAAAATATTTATCAACTAAACCTAGGAATTAGTCAATATGAACACATATTTCTTTGAGTGTATATAAATACTTAAGTTAGGTTGCAATAAGATGTTTGCAACCAAAACTTATTATTAATTCGCTTTATATTGGTCTATATAGGCTTTTAAAGTTTGGCAATTTGTTCAGTTGTTGTATTTGTCAACATTTTTGAAAAATTTGCTTTTACTCAAACAGCTGCTATTCATGGTGAGATTTAAAAATGGATCGATCTTCTTCTTTTTCTGCTTTTTTTCTGCTGGAACTTCGTTTGCAAACAAGAAAAATTATGTATGGATTGAGTGTTTTAACATTTTAATCTTTAAGTTGCGATAAAGGAATATGTTAAACATTCAAATAATTACATGCATGCTCTTATTTTATTACATATCGTCAAACAAAGTTTGACAATTTTCACACTTGTTGTATTTGTCATTTTATTTTCAGAGTTGCCAACTATCATTGTTTTATTAATAAATATTTTCATAAAGGCTAAGTGTCAAAAGAAAACACTTCAGTCTTGGTAGGATAGAAAATATCGGGTTGAATAAAATTTGTGTATGTTGAAATAAATTTGTCTTTTTTGCTGTGTCAAATGGACCATGAAATTTTGACAATTACAAATTTTGACGTTTCACATTTCGGTCGTGTTTTAGCGCATATATTTTTTTTAATTTGCATTTTATTCAATTTGCGACACACATATTTAATTCGAGTGCTTGTACTTGCAACTTATTTCGTAAACTTATAATATTGTAAGCTTAAAAAACTTAAAAAGAACAAAATTTAAAAAAAAAATTAAGGAAAGTGCTTGAGTTTGTGTGTGCGTGTGTGTGGGCCAACGATCACCCGGTGCATCAGCAAGTGCAGCGAAGTTAAATTGGCTTTCTTTGCTGACGAACGTCCTCCAAGTGCCACCAAGCAAGTGCAGTGCAAAATTTGTTGCTAGCCAACATCCTCTAAGTGCCATCACCAGCAGCACAAATTTCCTGATTTTCTTGCTTGCCAACGTTCTCCGAGAATCGCCACGAGCAGCACCAGCAAGTGCAGCACAACTCAATTGACTGGTCAACTCTCCAATATTTCAGAAGCACCATTTCAGCATGTCTCAAGCGCAGAGGCGAATTTCTGCCATGAATTAAATAAATTGAAAGCGGAAAATTTGCGCTTCATTTGCTTGTGCTGCTGGTGATGGCACTTGGAGGATGTTGGCTAGCAAGAAATTTGCACTGCACTTGCTTGTGCTGCTGCTGGTGGCACTTGGAGGATGTTGGCAAGCAACAAATTTTGCACTGCACTTGCTTGTGCTGCTGGTAGTGGCACTTGAAGGACGTTCATCAGCAAAAAAAGCCAATTTAACTTTGCTGCACTTTCTGATGCACCGGGATATCGTTAGCCCACGCACACACAAACTCAAGAACTTTTGTTATTTTTTTAAAGTGAAAACTTCTTTAGTCTCGTTGAACGAGAGGGTAAATCTTTGGTTTGCGTCATCGTCATTTCGCGAGTAACTCTCGTCATCAATACAGACAGCGAGTAGGTTTTTAGATGACGCTCTTGGATCTTGACTACAAGGCGATCAGCAAATGTAGCAAGCAACCATCAATAAGTTCCTCTGCTGACACATCGTTTTTTTCCCTCTCTTTGCTCCGCTGCGAAACATTGAATGATATTGTTTTTTCAATGTATATGTAGAGCTGCTGTAGGTTAAAATAAAATAAATTTAAAATTATAGATATTTGGTTTTTGTTTGACTGGCCGTGAAGTCCCTTTTGATGCCACCACTTGAGATTTTGCTACCAGGCCAACAGAAAACATATCAAGCAAAATGCGATTTATTTTATGACGCCGATTAGTTCATCCCCTCTAACGTTGCACAACGGCTGTGAACCTTTCCATTCTCACTGCGTTGTTGTTATAGATTTCCCATGTAATTGTTGTTGTACAGTTAGTTGGATTTTTTTTTTACTTTTTTAGCTACAGTCGGCATATGAAAACTGATTTATTTTAGATAAGAGTTTAAATCAATTTTTGAAATTTTGTATAAATGTCTGAAACTATTTACTTTTAACTAAATGTACTACCATATCAAAAATCTATACATATAATTCATATCATTTATTTAAATTATTTCATTATTCAATTAATTTAAAAATTTAAATATCTTTTTATAAAATAACACAATATACATGCACGCTATATATAGATTGTGTTGTGTATTAAAATAAGAATATATAAGAAATAGATGTGGTATATAAATAATATATAATTTAATATAATAAATGTACGTAGACAGTTTAACCACCTAGTGTTGTAAATTGAAAACGCAAATCAACGATAAGCAAAACACGAGAAGCAATAGAATTTTGTATAGAAAAAGTGTTGCTTCTCGTGTCTTACTTGTCGTTTGTTTGCATTTTCGATTTACAACGTTAGGCGGTAAGAAATAGAACGCTTGTAATAAGCAGACTGTAGTTATTCAATTACAAATGTAAATATAAATTTATTTTGCAGGTTTTTTGTGTAAATGTTTTTATGTACATATGTATAAAGTGTTATAAAAATACTTCGATTGTCATATGCTGACTGTAGCTACAAAAAAACATCTACAAAAAAATTCAAGCTAACTGCACAACAAGAATTACTAAGCAAAGAGAATGACAAAATCTCAGCGATTGCGCAGCGTTAGAGGGGATGAACCGAATTGGAGGCGGAAAATATATAACAGCAAAATAACAGCACTTTGCTTGCTATTTTTTCTGTTCCGTGCCTGCTAGCAAGATCTCAAGTGGAAGGAGACATTAAAAGAGACTTCACAGCTAACTGCTGAAATAAAATAAAATTTAAATTTTTCATATTTGTATTTTGTTTGACTGTCGTGAAGTCTCTTTTAATGCCTCCACTTTAGATCTAGCTAGCAGGCAAACAGAAAAAATAGCAAGCAAAGTGATATTTATTTTTCGCCGCCAATTCGGTTCATCCCCAGCGCAACCGCTGTGATCATATCATTCTCTCTGCGTTTTTGTTGTAGATTTGCTTGATAATTGTTGTTGTGCATTCAGCTTGAATTTTTTTGTAGATGTTTTTTTTTATAGCTACAGTCAGCATATGACAATCGAAGTATTTTTATAACACTTATCCTCATACATGGGGATGAACGAATCGGCGTCAGAAAATAAATCGCATTTTGCTGGCTATGTTTTCTGTTTGCTTGGTAGCAAAATCTCAAGTGGTGGAATGGCAAAATTAGATAAGGTCAAAACACACACAAATTTTATTCAACCTGATATTTTCTATCCTACCACGACTGAAAAGTTTCCTTTTGACGCACACCCTTTATGAAAAAATTTATTAATAAAACAATGATAGTTGAAAACTCTGAAAATAAAATGCCGCAGTGGTGAAAATCAAAAGCCACTGACAAATAACAAGTGTGAAAATTGTCAAACTTTGTTTGACGATATGTAATAAAATAAGAGCATGCATGTAATAACTTCAATGTTGAACATATTTCTTTATCACAACTTAAAGATTAAAATGTTAAAACACTTAATCCATACATTATTTTTCTAGTTTGCAAACGAAATTCCAGAAAAAGAAGAAGATCGTTCCATTTTTAAATCTCACCATGCGGTGGCTTGAGCAAAAGCAAATGTTTCAAAAATGTTGACAAATACAACAACTGAAGAAATTGCCGAACTTTAAAAGCATATATATACCAATATAAAGCGAATTAATAATAAGTTTTGGTTGCAAACATCTCATTGCAACCTAACTTAAGTATTTATATACTAACAAACAGATTATATGCATTAATTTCAGGAGTTTCCAAGTGATTTCTTTGTGAGCTTGCGGCCGATTAAGAACAAGAGTGACGACCATTGTTGATTTTTTTATGCACAAATACATGCAAACATTTTTGAGGTTATGTTTTCTAATTTACCTATCTTGTTATCCTTGCTGTCTGTATCGATGACGAGAGTTCCTCGGAAAAATACGATGACGCAAACCAAAGATTTACCCTCTACCAAAATCGTTCAACGCGCCTAAAGAAGTTTTCACTTCAAAAATCAATCTCCTTATTATGGTCCATTTGAAATGGAGTAATTCAATAATAAATATTAATGGTAAACTAAAAGAATACCATAATAATTTTATAAAAAGATATATGAAAATAACATAAATGAAATTTTTAAATTTTGTATATATAATAACATGAATTAATTTCCTAACAAGAATAAAAAAATAGATTGTTGGTTTCAGTTCATTATCCTTTACCAAAATTTTCGCGACATTAACACTAAACTTAATAAGTTATTCGTTTTGAGTCAAAACCTTCACTTTAATATGATTGCTTTCAGTGTGACTTGGCTAAAACCTAACACTCCGCAACCTAACCTAACCGCAACTAGAGAAACTCCATTCCTGGTATTTACTCTGATGGTGGGGGAACGTTGATTGCAGTCAAAGCAACACATTTATTTCAAGAGTTATTAATTCCAAAATCTTTGGACATTGAATTCTGTTGTTCTCATGTAAAGGTTGGTTCATTAAGCCCTTTTATTAGTTGAACCATTTCAAAAATCGATGGAAGATTTTAACCTACCTTTTGTGACTTGGAGATCGTCTGACGATTCTTCATTTCTTACTCCTGTTTCCAATAGTGATTGGATAAATGACTTTTTAGATAAGCTGTCTGATCTGTGTCTTCAACAAGTCAATGATATTTTAAATATAAGCCACAGAGCCCTAGACCTTGTATTTGTAGATAGATGCACTACTGTTAATCTCCATTGTTCGAATCCCGTATCTCTTCCAGAAGATGTACATCATCCAACTCTTGAAATAACAGCTTAACTCCCCCACGAAAAAGAAGATAAAGTAACTTCTGATGCGCGAAATAAAAAAGTTTATAATTTTAAGAAAACGGACTATGTAAAACTTAATTCCTTACTTTCGCAGACTGATTGGTGTCCAATTTTAACTAGCAGAACATCATATTCATATTATGACGTCGAATCTTCTGCACAGTTTTTCAGTGATACTCTACAAAGGTGTTTCTTATTGTCCGTCCCAAAAAAAGGTTTTTCTCCAATCCTTTAAATCCGCCCTGGCTAACAAATGATGTAAAGGCACTTAAAAATTTAAAAAATCGTTTATTTAAAAATATAAAATATCTGGTTCTAGTTTAGACTTTGCTTCCTATTCTTCTTGTCGTTATAGATATCAACTATTAAATAAACAATGCTATTCTGCTTATATAATTAACATAAAATCTCAATTTAAAGATGATCCAAAACTTTTCTATAGTTTTGTTAACTCAAAACGTAAAGCCTCCAGTTTTCCACCCCTTATGAAATTCAATTAGGAAGAATCATCTTGTGACAATGTGATTTCTAACATGTTTGCAAACTTCTTTAAATCAACTTACTTCAATATACCTTTTAATACTAGCATGGTGTATCCTTTTTTCCCGCCAGTTAACTCTTTTGAAACTCCTGTAATAGACCCAAATATTGTCATGTGTTATCTTCGACAAGTAAAATCTTCTTTTACGACCGGCCCTGATAAAATTCTAAGCTGTGTTTTAAAGCAATGTGCTAGCAAACATTTTTAATATTTCCTTGCATAGTGGTTTTTTCCTATTATATGGAAGGATTCTTATATTACACCCCTTCATAAACCTGGCTCCAAGATAGATGTTTCTAACTATCGAGGAATTGCAAAATTAAGTGCAATCCCTAAGTTATTTGAGAAAATCATAACTGATCAATTAACCCACTCCGTGTCTTCCACCATTTCTGTCTTTCAACATGGTTTTCTGAAAGGTAAGTCCACTACAACAAACCTCTAAGGGCCATTTTGTTCACAGAGAGATAAATTTATCCCCGAGTTAATTCCATGATTTTTCCAGTTTTTCATTTGTTCACAGCGAGTTAAGCATTTAACTCTTCAAACTGGAGATAAAAATGGTGGCGAGATAGCTTAACCCCAGAAATATTTAACTCGTGAAAATTGGTGAGATAAGATTTTTAATTCGCTCTCATCACTCTCATTTTAATATTTTTTATTTACTTGGTGTCAAAATATTGAAAATACAGACTTTTAAGCATATGGAAACAGTATTGGAGGTTACTGATTTCGAATCTGATGTCAGAATTTTAAAATTTGGATAAGGTTGCCACCTTAATTTTTATTTTTACGAATTCGGGGCTGGCGCGAACTAAAGGGTAAAAATGGGTCGCTGAATCCAAATCCGTTGTCAGAATTTCAAAATTCGAAAATTTTTCTACACATAGGGTTGCCACCTAAAAATGTTTTATATTTAGAATTTTAAACATGAGGGAACAATATTGGGAGGTTACTGATTTCGAATCTGAACTCAAAATTTTTAAATTCATGATGGTGGATAGGGTTGCCACCTTAATATTTTAAATTTTTACGAATTCGGGGCTGCCAAAAAAAAATGGTATACCAAAAATGGGTCGCTGAATTCGAATCCGTGGCCAGAATTTCAAAATGATAAAGTTTTGAAATAATAGGGTTGCCACCTAATAATATGTATTTTTTAGAATTTTAAACATCATTTAACAGTATTAGGGAGTCACTGATTTCGAATCTAGAGTCAGAATTTTAAAATTCAAGATGGTGGATAGGGTTGCCACCTTAATTTTTTGTATTTTTATGAATTCGGGGCTGGCAAAAAAAAAATGTTACACCAAAAATAGGTCGCTGAATACAAATTCATGGTCAGAATTTCAAAATGATAAAGTTTTGAAAATATAGGATTGCCACCTAATAATATGTATTTTTTAGAATTTTAAACATCATTTAACAGTATTAGGGAGTCACTGATTTTGAATCTGAAGTCAGAATTTTAAAATTCAAGATGGTGGATAGGGTTGCCACCTTAATTTTTTGTATTTTTATGAATTCGGGGCTGGCAAAAAAATGGTGCATCAAAAATGGGTCGCTGAATCCGAATCCGCGGTCAGAATATTAAAATTATAAAATTTTGAAATAATAGGGTTGCTTTTACTTTTGAAAATACATATTATTAGGTGGCAGCCCTATTATTATAAAATTTTATCATTTTGAAATTCTGACTCAGCGACCCATTTTTGCGTACCATTTTTTTGCCAGCCCCGAATTCATAATAATACAAAAAATTAAGGTGGCAACCCTATCCACCATTTTGCATTTTATAGTTATGACTTCAGATTCGAAATCAGTGGCTCCCTAATACTGTTAAATGATGTTTAAAATTCTAAAAAATACATATTATTAGGTGGCAACCCTATTATTTCAAAACTTTATCATATTGAAATTCTGGCCACGGATTCGGATTCAGCGACCCATTTTTTGTGTACCATTTTTTTTTTGACAGCCCCGAATTCATAAAAATACAAAAAATTAAGGTGGCAACCCTATCCACCATCTTGAATTTTAAATTTCTGACTTCAGATTCGAACTCAGCGGCCCCCAATACTCTTTCCTCATGTTGAAAATTCTTAAAATAAAACATTTTTAGGTGGCACCCCTACGTGTAGAAAAATTTTCGAGTTTTGAAATTCTGACAACGGATTCGGAATCAGCGACCCAATTTTACCTAGTGTTTCTCCCAGAGAAATGTATTTCGCATAAATAAACAAGAAATTAGGTGGCAACTTTATCCGCCATCTTGAATTTTAAAATTCTGACACCAGATTCGGAAGAAGTAACCCCCAATACTATTTCTTCATGTTTAAAATTCTTAAAAAAATGTTTAGTTGGCAGCCCTGTGTAGAAAAATGTTAGAATTTTGAAATTCTGACATCAGATGCAAAATCAGCGATCCATTTTTACCTAGTGTTCACTCTAACCCTCAAATTCGCAAAAATAAACCAAAAATCCCCACACATTTTTTAATTAATGAGCAACACTCTAACATTCCAATGGAAATTGAGATAAACTGAGAGCGAATTTATGCTCTAAGCATAAAGCTGGGATAAAATGTGAACAAACCCACTTTTTTATCTCCCGATTTATACGCTTGGTATAAAATTAACCTAGAGATAGTTATCCCCGAATTAAATCATATTTATACCCTTTGTGAACAAAATGGCCCTAAGAGTTTACTACGCGTGTTATAAATGGTTTTACTTTGGGACTGCAGACTGATGTTATTTAAACGGACTTTAGCAAAGCTTTCGACAGTGTTAATCATAATCTTCTTTTAAAAAAACTCCACCTTATTGGGCTTCCTGTCACATTATTAAATTGGATAAATTTGTATTTATCTAGACGTACTCAAAAGGTTTTATATAAGCATTCTCTTTCAAAAAGTATTTCGGTCACTTCTGGCGTTCCTCAGGGCAGTCATCTTGGACCGGTTTTGTTTTTACTATTCATTAATGATCTTCTTACGGTAATAAAACACTGTAACGCCTTAATGTACGCTGACGACGTGAAACTTTTTCTTTGTTAGAAATCACCCGAAGAACGACATCTTTTACAATCTGATCTAAATAGACTTGTGGACTGGTGTAGCTTAAATATATTAAATCTCAACTTAAAAAAATGTAAGCAAATGACATTCTCGCGTAAATCTGCAGTTTTCTCGATCTTGGTGTTATTATGAATTCAAAACTTCGCTTCAATCTCCACGTTAATATGGTGATAAATAAGGCAAGAGGAGTCCTTGGTTTCATTAAAAGATAGGCTAAAGAATTCAGTGATCCCTTTACTACTAAATTATTATATACCTCTCTCGACAGACCAATTCTTGAATATGCATCAGTTATATGGAACCCACAATATAATGTCTACATCGACGCCATAGAATCCGTTCAAAAACAGTTTTTACTTTTTGCTTTACATCAAAGTCGTTGGAACCCCAATATTATGCTTCCATCGTATGAAATACGCCTTAAAATTATTTTACTACCTTCCCTAAGAAGCAGAAGAATGATGCTTAATGTCATGTTTCTGTATAAATTACTTCGTGGCGAGATTAATCCAGAATATCTCATCTCAGCTCTAAATTTTAACATCCCAAGGAGAGGAACTAGACATTTTCTGTTTTTCAAGTTGAGTCAGTGCAGTTCTAATTACGCTCTTCATGAACCTTTACGATGTATGTGCAGTGACTTCAATGATAACTTCAACATGATTAATTTTTCTGATTCGGTAGACGTCTTAAAACGGAAAATTATATTACATTTAAATAATTAAATCAATTTAACTTCATTCTATTATACCTAACGCAGTTTTATAACAATGTAATATTGGTAATTGAGATGTTTTATAAAGTAAGCACCATCAAATATGAATCGTTTTTAAAACTTACTTTTTAATTTATTCAATATTTTAATTTTTAATCGAATTGGGAATTATGTGCTCAAGTGGTTTCCTGATTTGAAATTAGACTGAACTCACACTATCACCTGGATTGGTGTGCCAGAGTATATCTCTTTTCCACACAAGTTTATGCCTGCGTTGGCCCAAATGCATATCCAACTAATTGGGATTTTGATTTGGCGGATATGGGATTTATCTCATTTCCACGTATGTCCTTGGGTTGGACAATGGCCGCAAACCAGTTAAAATGAGTTTAGTGTTTTTGATTGTTTTTGAAATCAGGATTGTTTTTCGGGTACCTAAAATTAATAATCACTTTAATTTAATTCGATTTTGCTTATTTATATAGAATAAAATATACTTAAATACGCGTTTGTTATATATTCAATTTTTAAATTCCGCTGAAAAGACAATTAATGTGCTTAGTGGAAAATCCTAATTGCCAATAGGGGTATGTTTTAGTACGTAAGTACATTCTGTCTGTCCCGGCTGATTCGGGCAGATTTTAGAATGTAAATCGTGCATGCGTATAGGACGGGTATACGTATCTTTGGAAGATTTCATACCTCCGGGAGAATCCAAAAAAAAAGAAAAAAAAAAAGATGGAATCACATGCAGAGCCCGACAACGACCCGAAACACACTTCAAAGCTCATCAAAGATTACATTAGAAACGATGGTATTCAAGTCCTTGATTGGCCGGCACAATTACAATGGCTTGAATCCCATCGAAAATCTTTTTGGAATTTTGAAGTTAAAAGTTTCTGGTCAAAGGTTTTTCAATAAGACTACACTGTATGAAGCCCTGAAAATTTTTTGGGAACAAATACCTAATACCACATATCTAATTTAAAAAAGTCGATGCAGCTCAGATGCAGTTATCCAGATCTTACACCAGTAACCAGCGGTTATCAAGAATAATGGATCTTCCACCAAATACTAACAATGTTGCTTTTGTTTTGCATTCAGACAAATTGAATGTAGTCACATTAATTTTAAATTTATCAAAAAAAAAAAAATAAAACCAAATTTGAAAATGATTTGTTTTTAATATGATGTATAATATATGCTTTGGTTCCTATAATCATTTTTGTATGTCCCCAATATTTAAAGAGATACACGGTTTTGAAGCAGCGCACTGATTTTGTTGCTTCTATTTTGCGCTACACTGTAAAAATAGAATATGATCTGCTCAGAGAAATTGATGTGCATAATGTAATCTCTAAATTTTCAAACAGTAAGTCCAGAAAAGATTATTTGTAACAAAATTTTCTCCTCTGCTTTATTTTATACCCTAAATTTAAGAATATAAAGCAAACCAAGGGCCTCTTGATAGAATTGGTACGGGTCCCGCACAAGGTTAATCCGGCACTGTCGTAGCGAGGGTAGAACAGGGAGAGCCGTTGCCCTCTAAGCAAAAGAAAGCATTTTTTAGTATTTAAGTTAGAAATTCACCACAGCTTTTGATAATTAAGAAAAGTATTGAAGTTTTTAATATTTATTGAAGCCTTATTTGTGTTTTTACAATCTTTAGCCTAAAACATTTATTATTTAGTAAAAAGTGTTTTTGAAAAACCATGCAATATGTATATTGCAATCTTATATAAACAATTCGATAGTCGATTTTTCAGCAACACTAACGTTCGTTGTCATAACTAATAAAGCAAAATCAGCTGTTCAAATTGAAATTTCTGATTGGACATATTTGTGCATTTTTTTATTAATAATTGTTTTTATAATTGGATATATAAGAAAGATTTGTACGGCAAGTTTATATGACGTTACTGCAAATTATAGGGTCTATGTTTATTTTCTACTCAATTTGGGTTAGAGTCGAGAAAAAAATAATTGAATGACATGAAACGCAGAATGAAAGAAGAAGATGAGTAGTTTGCACCCGCTTTCGAGCTTTTAATTACACATTAAATAGTGACAGTTTCTGCGAAAACGACTTGGACTAGTGGGTTGGCTGATGTGCCTTAATTAGTACATCTCCGAGACAGCAAATAATGAAATGCCCTTGGGTTGCTCCTCAAATGTACGATTTTAAGGGTAATTTTTTCAGTGCGAGCTTAAACTCTAGTCAAATTAAATTTCGGTTATCTCACCAAAATTGGACTTTTAAAGTTGATTTCGGCAGAAAAGAAACACATTATATGATAATTTAAGTTATTTTAACTTCAACGATTGTGATGATTTTTTACTTTTTATATGTATAAAAATGACCTACCGCAAAATTTTGCCGGCACTTAAAAACGCCACTGGCTCTAAGTGATTATCCTTTTTTCAATTGAAGCCGGCATAAAATTATGCAGTTAAGCTTTCAAAAATTAGAAGTCAGCTGATTTAAGCTTGTAGGAATAATGATCTTTATTTTCAAAAACTCCGAGCTTATAAAGTCAAATAACGGTATTCTTAAGTTTCTAAATCCAAAAATCCAAAAATGTGCATAATCTTAGTACATAATGTTTAGTAATATAATAACTTAAAAGTGCGTGAGTGAAAAGTAAACATTAAATTAATGTGTAAGTGCGTAATGCAAATAAATATGTAACTAATATAATAAACATTAAAAGTACGCGAGTGAAAAAAGCAAAATATTAATCTAGTGTGAAAGTGCGCAATGCAAAATAAAAATATAACCACTGGTCATTGTGCGAGGTGAAAAACAATGTACATAGTTGCGTTCAATATTACAGTACAATCAAAAAGTTTGACTACAGTGCGTTTTTGTTAGTTGCCTAATTCGGTGCGCAGTACATAATGCTAAAATATCTAGTGGAACCGAGTTTAAACGTCCAACTTTGGTGAGTTAAGCTCGGTTTAATTTGACTCAAGTTTTAACTCGTACTGAAACACTGGCCCTAAGAAGGAAGCAAAAACCTAATACCAACATATCTAATTTAAAAGAGTCGATGCAACTCAGATGCACTTATCAAGAACTTACACCAGTAACCAGCGGTTATCAAGAATAATGGATCTTACACCAAATATTAATAATGTTGCTTTTGTTTTGCTCTCAGACAAATTGAATGTAGTCACATTAATTTTAAATTTATTAAAAAAAAACAAAACCAAATTTGAAAATGATTTGTTTTTAATATGATGTATAATATATGCTTTGGTTCCTATAATCATTTTTGTGTGTCCCCAATATTTAAAGAGATACACGGTTTTGAAGCAGCGCACTGATTTTGTTGCTTTTATTTTGCGCTACACTGTAAAAATAGAATATGATTTGCTCAGAGAAATTAATGTGCATAATGTAATCTCTAAATTTTCAAACAAAAAGTCTAGAAAATATTATTTGTAACAAAATTTTCTCCTCTGCTTTATTTTATACCCAAAATTTAAGAATTTAAATCAAACCAAGGGCCTCTTGATAGAATTGGTACGGGTCCCGCACAAGGTTAATCCGGCACTGTCGTAGCGAGGTTAGAATAGGGAGAGCCGTTGCCCTCTAAGCAAAAGAAAGCATTTTTTAGTATTTAAGTTAGAAATTCACAACAGCTTTTCTTATAATTAAAAAAAGTATTGAAATTTTTAATATTTATTGAAGCTTAATTTGACATGAAACGCAGAATGAAAGAAGAAGATGAGCAGTTTTCACCCGCTGCCGAACTTTTAATTACACATTGAATAGTGACAGTGGGTTGGCTGATGTGCCTTAATTAGTACATCTCCGAAACAGCGAATGATGAAATTCCCTTGGTTGCTTCTCAAGTGTACGATTTTAAGGGCCATTTTTTCAGTGCGAGCTTAAACTCTAGTCAAATTGAACTGCGGTTATCTCACCAAAATTGGACTTTTAAAGTCGATTTAGGCAGAAAAGAAACATATTATATGATAATTTAAGTTATTTTAACTTCAACGATTGTGATGATTTTTTACTTTTTATATGCATAAAAATGACCTGCCGCAAAATTTTGTCGGCGCTTAAAAACTCCACTGGCTCTAAGTGATTATCCTTTTTTTCAATTGCAGCCGGCATAAAAATATGCAGTTAAGCTTTCAAAAATTAGAAGTCAGCTGATTTAAGCTTGTAGGAATAATGATCTTTATTTTCAAAAACTCCGAGCTTATAAAGTCAAGTAACGGTATTCTTAAGTTTCTAAATCCAAAAATCCAAAAATGTGCATAATCTTAGTACATAGTGTTTAGTAATATAATAACTTTAAAGTGCGTGAGTAAAAGGAAACATTAACTTAATGTGTAAGTGCGTAATGCAAATAAATATGTAACTGATATAATAAACATTAAAAGTGCGCGAGTGAAAGAAAGCAAAATATTAACTTATTGTGAAAGCGCGCAATGCAATGGTGAAAAACAATGCACATAGTTGCGGTCAATATTGAGTTAAGCTCGGTTTAATTTAACTCAAGTTTAAGCTCGCACTGAAAAACTGGCCCTAAGAAGGAAGCGAACGGACCCAACATAAATGTTGTCACAATTGGCTACAAACCTATGCACCGTTGTTAATGTACTCCAACAAATTAAAAGGTGCACTTTGCTTGTAATGTGTGCTCTTTCCACCTAAAAACTTTCAAGCCATTTTATGATCACTCGTTATAAGGCCTTTTACAAAATAAAAAATTTGCATGAGTATTGTAGAAGCCACGCTTCGAGCCAGTGGCACATAGGATCGGTAGAAGTAGCTCACACATTTATGACCGACCTGCTTGTGGATGTAATGATGCTGTTTGGTCACAAAAAATTACTGAAACAAAATTGAAAGGTTTTTTCTTCGATTATTTCGGTTATATTTTTTTCTGGATCTCAGAACTTGCCGGTTCGTGGAAAATATTAATCCTCCAATCGTCCAGTTTATTAAATACTTTTTCTCTCAAAAATTAAAATTAGCTCTCTAGTCAAACAGCAACATTACCTTTTCTGATTGGATTTATTTGTGCATTTTTTAATATATAACTGTTTTTATAAATGCATATATAAGAAAGTGTTTTGATGTTATGTTTATATGACGTTACTGTAAATTATAGGGTCTATGTTTATTTTCTACTCAATTTGCTTTACAGCCTACACTCAGAAAAAAGTTTATCGGAATATGAGAAAAAAGGCATCATATTTAGAGAAAAATGGTATTGACTTTGCTCCAGAGAATGCTTTTCTCTAAATGTGATCCCAAAAATTCCGTAAAAATGGTAAAAAGCTTCAATGTAAAAGATAAATATTTTCTCATCAATAAAGATAGCTTCTCTCTAACAGAAAAATATTTCTTTCTAACAGGTTCATCCGTTTTCTTTATTGTGTCAATTTTTCCTAAAAACTGATAAATATTTATTGAATTTTAATAAATCTTTTCTTGAAATTGCGTTCATAGTTTCTCACAAAACAAAAACACTTTCTTCAAATTAGAGATATTTTTTCTTAATATTGTTGCAACATGTTTCTTTATTGCGTACATGTTTTCTCTAAAACAGAGAAGTATATCTTTAATTACGATTAAAAACATCCTTTATTTGTGCAAATTTTTCCTACAAATAAAAAAGTAACTTTTCTAAAACCAAGAAATATTTCCACAATAACAATAAAAATCTTTCCTATATTGTGTAAATATCTTCTCACAAATAGAGAAAACATTTGAAAGAAGCATTTTTAATTTTTTATTTTTTTTTTATTTTGAAACCAAAAATTATGGCAAAGGTATATATAAAAGTTATAGTTTTATATAATATATTAATTATAAGCATATAAAAATAATTTATATTCTTTAATGAACTTAAAAAACTTAAAAAAATGTCCAACTCGTCTGCATTGTGTGCATAAATACAAATTACAGTAATAAAAAAACCTGTTTTGGTAGATGAGAGCCTGCATAGCGAAAATCATAATTGCGCTCATTGCGCTCAGAGCCGCCCAAAATCAATGTTGCATCTTCAGTGATAAAAAAACCGGGCGTTATGTAACTTTAACCTAATAATAATTAATACTTTCCATTTAATCCAGAAATCGTATCGAGTATGCATTTCGTAATAAAAAGCATAAAATATTAGTAAGTATCTAATGACTTTAAAATTTTGAGCAGTACGACAATTTTTTCATTGTTCAAGGTTTGAAATTAAAACAATAATTATTTTTCACAGTCTCTGAATTTATCGGATTGCACTTTTTTTCATTTTGTGAAATATTTGCTTTAATTCAGTTCTACGCAAAGTAAAAGTACTAATACGGTATTCAGCTCTATTGTGAATAAAACCTCCCCCGAATTAAAAAAAGGAATATGCGTATTTTTAACAATGTTCGCAGAATTTCTTAAAAATTTTAAAACAAATGTTTGCTTTCATAGCAAATTTTTAAGATTAAAAGAAAAATATCTTTAAAAGCATTATCCCCTGTCTAAAAAATGAATTTTCCGGGGAAAATTTTATTCATAATAGGGCTGATTGTGATTCGGTTGTTAAAATATTTGTTAAAAATATGTTAATAGGTAGAGGTAGAATTATTGTTGTGCCATTGCTTTTGGGACCCCTTATATATATTCCAGGAATTTCTTCCGAAAAACGGTTTAAATAATGCGTTCAAAGAACCAGTGGTAATAAACAACATTTTTCTGTGAAGCTATGTTAAATCAAAAAAATTCCTTTGAAGGAACATTCGCCATAATATGCAGAATATGCAAAACTTCCTTTTTACTAGCTTCATTCGCTCGCTCTCACGCTTTCTACTTCTTTTTTCGTACCTAATTCAATATAAGAAAAATTTATCGTTTTTAGAGAAGAAGACTTTTTTATTTTTGACAAAGGATTTGTTTTTATTGAAGAAATTATTTCGCACAGTGAATTGTTTATCAATAATAGAGAAAATTTTTCGTTTTCAACAAATTTTTCTCTAAAAATGATAATTTTTTAGTGCGAGAAAAATACTTATCATTATTAGAGACATGAAATATTTTCATTTCGCATAAGTGAAGAAATATTTCTTCGAATATGTGAAAATTTATTCTAAATGAAGAAAATTTTATTTAAAATAGAGAAAATTGCTATTACCGAAAATAGAGAAATTTTTTATCACATAAAGATAGGTGTTTTTTTCTGAGTGTAGAAAAAAAAATTGATTGACAAAAAGAGCAGAATGAAAGAGGAAGCTGATTTGCCCGCACCCGCTTCCGAGCTTTTAATTGCAAAAGAATCTATCTTTATCTGCTTCAGCCAGCACATGCAATAGTTACAGTTTCTGTGAAAACGACTTGTCGCTGTTTGTACCATGTCTCGACTCATTTAAATTATCCTTACAACAGCGTTTTTATGCTTTTAAGGCGTGATCAGAAATTAGATAAAAAAAAAGCTGAATAATGAAATTTTTAACAGTTTTGCTGAAGTTTTGCGCCGATGAAAACTGATTTCAGCTTTTGTTAAATCACGATGAATTCAATATACTTTTGAATTCAATTTTATATTTTTCTAAATAAAGCCTATATTTAAAAAAAAATTATTTATCAGCTATATAAAACCATTGTTGCCCCCTGAAAAAGAACCTGGCTACCCTTTTGCGAAAAAGACGAATGGGACCAATGGATCCCATACTTCACGTTTTCATATAACACAACACCTCATGTTGATACAAATTATACTCCATTTAAGCTCATTTTTGGCAAACTAGCAAATCTTTTAAATGATAAGCGTTTCAAATCAATAGTATATTACGCTTAAGAATTAAAATATTACTTAAAATATTTTTTGCAAAAAGCAAACTAATTAAAAAAAAACTACAAAAATGAATAAAAAAGGAAAAGATAAAAATACAAAACCCTTAAATTTAAGTATAAGTGATAAAGTTTTAATAAAAAGGATGACTATAAGAAAAAATCAATCTCCTTATTATGGTCAATTTGAAATTGTATACGAAAGAGGAGTAATTAATTCAATAATAAATATTAATGGTAAACTAAAAGAATACCATAATAATTTAAAAAAAAAATATATGAAAACAACTTATATGAAATTTTTAAATTTTGTATATATAATAACATGAATTTATTTCTATACCTTGTCTTTAACTTTCCTGGCTGCTTTACCTGTTCTTAGCATGAATAAAAAAAAATAGATTGTTGATTTCAATTCATCATCCTTTACCAAAATGTTCACGGCATTAAAACTTAATAAGTTTTTCGTTTTGAGGGACAACCTTCACTTTAATATGATTGCTTTCAGTGAGACTTGGCTAAGTAAGACCTAACTCTCCGCAACCTAACTTAACCGCAACTATAGAAACTCCATTCCTGGTATTTGCTCTAATGGTGGGGGTTCGTTGAATGCAGTCAAAGCAGCACATTTCTGTCAAGAGTTATTAATTCCAAGATCTTTGGACATTGAATTATGATGTGCTCATGTAAAGTTTGGTTCATTAAGCCTTTTTTTACAAGCTCATATGTTTATTTCTTTCTACCTTAGAAGTTTATAGCAAACATTTGGCTTCTATTGAAAATGAGTGCTTAAAACTTCATTCTAATTATCATATTTAAATAACTGGTGATTTTAACTTGCCACACGTTTCTGTGAATTGCTGTTCTGAAATTCCTGGAATCTTTTTGCCTTTATCTGAAAGTTCATCTCATAATAATAATTTTAAATTAGCTCTCAATCCAAATCCTGTTTCCATTAACCTGCATCTTTAACAAGAGTAATCGTTTGCTTGATCTGGTATTTTTTTGATGAAAGCAATATCGCTCTTGTGACTAGATCAGATCCTCTGGTTATACCCGAAGATTATCACCATACAACATTAGAAATTATTTAAAATTTTTCAAAACTATCTGTGCAGTGCTATGATTCTCAACCGTCTATTGAGTTTTACTTTAAAAAAACAAACTAGGTGATTTTGAAGAATAACTTGTCCAGTATCAACTGGAATTCTATTCTAAATATTAAAACAAAAAGTTTACCTTCTCAGAGTTCTTATGATGTGGTATATGTGTTTAATAGAACGCTCAATGATTGTTTTCTAAAAGCTGTTCCGCAAAGGAATTCCTCTTTGGGATCGGGTCCGGTATGGTATACGAATGAATTAAGAAAATTGAGGAAATCTAAATACTATAAAAAATATATAAAAATAACCTATGTCATTTTGTATGCTATACCTCAATTAAATACAGTTATACTTAAGAAAAGTGAAATTAAGCATCAAATCTGATGCTATATCCTTCTGGAAGTTTGTTTACACAAAACGTAAATTTGATTCCTTTCCTTCTTTTATGAAATAAAGGGCTTGTTAGAGTCTCAATAACTGCAGAAATATTGCGCAACATATTAAAGTTCACGTTCGATACAAAAATCTTGCAACTATTGCAAAAGTCAAACGTAAAATGCAAGAACCCGGCAACAAGAATATTAATAATGCGCGAAAGTTAAGGAAGAAGAAAGATAATGACACTTTCTTGACATTCCGAGATCCCGAATGAATTGACACCGATTTCCAGTCTTTTTTGTGTAAACGGCTAAGCAAAATGGTGCAACATCACCCTAACACAAAGAACGGCAAAATGAATACCGAAAATCGGCCATTATAAAAAAAGACATTAAAAGAGGATAATTGCTGCTACTCGTAGTTTGATTTTCGTGGTAGGTATTTTCTAAGAATATCTCTTTGAATAGTAAGAGTATTTGTCAGCAAAAGTTTAAAAATGCATTTCAATAATGGCATTTTTTTACTTTTGTAGTTTGGTGGAATTGCAACCATCACAGCAGCCAAGTGCTCCATGGCTACGTCTGTGCCAACAGCGCAAGCAGCACCATCACAGCACCTAAATGCTCCTCTGCTACGTCTGTGCCAACGCAAATGCACTCATTTAGTTTCGGTTTTTTTTAGTAAGTCTGCAAAGAGTGTTCCATTAAAAGAGCACTTTTCCACTTGCATCAGCTTAATAGAGCTTTTTGCTTTGCCTATTCAGGCACCTGTTGGAAGAAGCACCGACATTATAAGCAGCACAACCCATAACAGACAACCCCAGATGTGCAATGGGAAATAAGCATCAGTATCGGCACGCAACGGTAATAACAGCCACTCCCAAATCTACTCCTGGGCACAGCTCCGTATATAAGTATGCAGATGAGACCATTTAAAGGTTAAAGTATATAATTAGGATTTTATTTTCAGCTAGTGCAGCCACCACGTCAGTGTCAGGGCAAACGCACCAACTCATTTGGTTTCTAGTTTTTTCTCATTTAAGTCTGCAAAGAGTGCTCCATTAAAAGAGCACGTTTCTACTTTGCAGCAGCTCAATAGAGCGTCGTTTTGCCAATTCATGCACCTGTTGGTAGTAAGTACCACCATTATTAGCGCTCCGCTAAGCAGCGCAATCCACAACATACAAATCCAGAGGTGCTGTCAGCTAACGTCATTGTCGCCATCGACATCATTGTCGACACACCGCGTTTGTCAGCTAGCAGCACGCATAGAGTTCCACAGCAGATACGGTCGAAGTGCTGCCAACTAACGTCATCGACCTCATCGACGTTTTTGTCAGCTGACGTCATCATCGTCATCGACATCATTGTCGACATACCACGTTTGCCAGCCAGCAGCAGACACATCGCTCACCCAACACTAACAGCCATCCCCAGCGAACAGCAGCAACGACTACAGTGAGCAGCAGCAGACACGATCGCTGCCTGCACAAAAACTAGCGCCGAGAACAGAAGTTGCAGCAACTACCCCAAACGACTGGGACCCAGGTTTATGTTTGTATTGTATTTGTATCTTTTTATGAAATGTGACATAGTTGCTCTCTCTAATACTTGTAAACTGTATCGTAAATCGTTAATATAGAAAATGAGTCAGTTAGCAAATAAACGTCTTTTGATTCACATCGTTACGACAAATTGGTGACGAGGAAAAAGAAAAAAAAAGTGTTTTCTTACGGAACAAAACTTTTTACAGTACAAGTTTAGTTTTTATCGCGAGGGAATTTTAATTATAATGACTCCACCTGGTTTATCGGATCAAGCGGTTTCAGTTGCTGTTCCAGCTGCGGTGTTTAGTTTTGAACCCTTCAATTCCAAGCTGACAAAATGGGCCCGTTGGGTTAAGCGATTTGAAACTGCAATGGACATTTTTACTAGTGACTCGACAAAACGCCGCCAACTTTTACTGCACTATATGGGTGCTCCAACATATGATGTTTTGTGCGACAAATTGTTGCCAAAGACACCTGAAGAGGTTGAATATGGCGAGCAGCCGAAGTGCGCAGAGCGAGTGGAGAGCACGGTAGAAAAACAAAAAAATGTTTTAGGTGTGGCAACACTTCTCACTTGGCAACTCAATGCAATTATCGAGAGTCGATCTGTCATTTTTGTAAGCAAAAGGGTCATCTAAGAAAACTGTGTTTTAAGGAGAAGAGGCAATTAAATCAGATTTCGGACGACGAGTGCACACGTGAACAAACAGTGGAAGAACTGTTCCAAATTGATGATTGTGGTACTCAGGCTGCACGCGCTAAGATTAATTGTAATTTGATTGTAAATGAGGTTTTAATTAATTTTGAAATGGATTCTGGTGCTCCAGTTACGATAATAAGCTTGGCTGACGCGAAGAAACACTTTGCAAAATTGAAGGTCCATGCAAGTGACACCGAGCTGTACACACATTGCAAAACGCCACTTGATTGTGTTGGCTTTATTTGGGTTCGAGCAAAAGGTGCTCCCAGTCCGCCATTATACGGTCGGATCGAAAACCTTTGCTAGGACGGGAGTGGATGCACACAATCAAATTGGACTGGATGAAGCTGATGAGAGAGTAATTGAATGCTGGAAATGGCGTACATCAAATACGGTGCGAAAATAAGCAAGACAATTACCTCCAAACGTTGGTAGGCAAATTTCCAAATATATTTTCGTCATCTACGGGAAAAATCACTGGATTTAAAGCACGCTTATACTTGAAGCCGAATGTTTCACCGAAATTTCTTAAAGCTAGACGCTTAGCTTTTCCCTTATAGGAGGCAGTCAAGCGAGAATTAGAAAATCAGGTGGAGGATGGCGTATTAATCAAGGTAGACAAGAGCGAATGGGCTTCTCCAGTTGTGGTCGTGCCTAAAAGCAATGGCGCAGTGCGCATATGCGGTGACTACAAGGTTACCGTGAATCCAGCTTTGGTAGTAGATGAACACCCTCTGCCTACCATTGACGAGCGTTTTAGTACCATGTCGAGGGGTATAAAATTTACAAAAATCGATTTGTGTAAAGCTTATTTGCAATTAAAAATACATCCGGAGGATAGGCACTTGCTTACGCTCAATACCCATAAAGGGCTTTTTTAACCTACGCTCATGATGTTTGGGATCGCCTGCGCTCCTGCAAAATGGCAAAGATTTATGGAGCAGCTAGTAGGCGACTTACCACGAGTGTCAGTGTTTTTAGACGACATCAAGATCACAGCGGGCGACGATGCCACGCACAAACAGCTTATTGAGGAGGTTCTACGTCGGCTGGATAGCCACAATATGCGCGTGAATTTACAAAAATCGGAGTTTATGAAAGACCGCATAGAATACTGTGGGTATGCCATTGATAAAAACGGCATTCACAAAATTCAAAACAAAATTGATGCCATTCAAATGATGAGGAGACCTTCAAATAAGGATGAAGTTAGAGTTTTTGTAGGTCTTATTAATTACTACGGTCGATTTATAAAAAATTTAAGCACTATTTTATATCCACTAAATTGTTTATTACAGAACAATGTCAGTTTTAATTTTGATAAAAACTGCGAGAGGGCGTTTGAAGAAGTCAAAAAGCAAATGCAGTCGGACACAGTACTCACACACTATGATCCGAAACTAAACGTAATATTGGCAGTTGATGCGAATCCGATTGGAGTAGGAGCGGTGTTAAGTCACCAGTACGACGACGGGTCAGAGCGACCAATACAATTTGCTTCTCAAACGTTGAACAAGGTTCAACAACGCTATAGTCAAATTGATAAAGAGGCATATGCAATCGTATATGGCGTTATAAAATTTTACCAAAACTTATTTGGAAAAAAATTCATTTTAATAACAGACAATAAAGCTATATCGCAAATCTTTTCACCGCACAAAGGACTTCCTACACTGTCTGCGACAAGGATGTATCACTATCCCATATTTCTAGAATCTTTTAACTATGAAATTCGCTTAAAGAGGTTGGTCGCGGTTACCAACGACTGACACATATGAATTCATAGAAGAGGTGGACATCATTGAAACTGATGCGATTGAAAATTTGCCGGTGACCGTAGCCGAATTAAGCGCCATGACGAAAGTCGATAGGGAAGTTCATAAGCTGATGGAGTGCTTAAGATATGGACGTGAATGTGACTCAAATAATCGGTTTGACATTTCGCAAACGGAGTTTACACTTCAAAAGGGTTGCCTTCTTCGAGGAATACGTGTATATATACCGAAAAAACTGCGGAAAAAGGTTCTTCTCGAATTACACTTTGGTATTTCGAAAATGAAAAGCTTAGCGCGGGCATATTGCTGGTGGAGCTAGATGGATTTAAACTGTGACATTTTCCGGCTACGCGCTCCGATCCAAAGAATAAATTAATATAAACTAAATACTTACATAAACGTTAATGTAAAACAACTAAAAATTAAATGAAATGTGATTTTTTTATAACTTACCTGTATTTACACTACCCTATAAGAACTGTCACTTAAACTTCTAGATACTTTGAAATTCAAATTTTTTTAATACTAACCTGTATATACACTACAATACAGTACAATAATTGTCATTTAAACTTGCAGATACTTTGAAATTTAAATTTTTTTTTAATACTTACCTCCATGTGTGAATACACTGAAATCTATCAAATTATACATATCCATTATTGGAATATAAATAAAAATTTAACTTAATGCTTACCTTGATTATTTCAGAAATACACTGAAAAACAAAATGCCAATAATACTTACCATACAAAAAAAATAAATTCTATATTAAAAATGAAATAGTTACTAAACCTAAGCTGAAATTATAATTTATCGTACACTTAAACAAAAACTCCTCATCTTACTTCAATTTAAAAGAGATTTAAAAAGCAAGATTAAATTTAATCGAATTCTAAAATTTCAAATTTACCCTCACTCGAAAACTGAGACGCATTCGAAATTAAAAATATATTACCACCCAAACTAAACTTAATGATAAATATTAACATTATTTGTTACTTTCTTTCCGATCATGACTTAATTTGTTGTACACTGGATATACCGCTATCTCGCACTACTACGTCAAAAACCATTTCCTACAAAGACTTTAAATGTATTGATCTTCAGGCTTTAAGCAATGATGCCTGTTTTATTCCATGGAATGATATCTGGTTCTTTTCAAATGTAAGTGACAAAGTAGATGCCTTGACTTTGAAACCCATGTTCCTATGCGTACTTACTTACTTACTTACTTAGTTGGCGCCACAACCGTATTTCGGTCTTGTCCTCATCTAAGAATTTTCGCCAGCCATTTCTGTCTCTCGCTTGGTGGCGCCAGCTGGAAATTCCAAGCATCGTCAGGTTGTCCTCTACTTGGTCTTTCCAGCGAAGATGCAGTTGTCTTCTTCTGCGTTGACCGCCCCTGGGTACCAAATCGAATATTTTCTTCACTGGAGCATCGTCTTTCATGAGCTGAACATGACCTAGCCAGCAAAGCCGCTCGATTTTAATGCGCTCGACTATGTCAATGTCAGCGTACAGCTCATACAGTTCATCATTCCATCGTATTCGGTACTCGTCAGTGACGCAGATCTTACGGAGAAGGTCCGTAGATATTACGGAGAATCTTTCTCTCGAATGCTCCTTAAGCCTTTTCATCTAAACTGTTCAGCGACCAGGTTTGTGGTGCATTAAGTAGGATGGGCATGATGAGCGATTTATAGAGCCTGATTTTCGTTCGTCGAGAGTGGGCTCTGCTTCTCTATTGCCTACTGAGCCCAAAGTAACAACTGTTGGCAAGAGTTATTCTTTGTTTGATCGCAATGCTGATGTCGTTGGTTGAGTTTATTTTAAATTCTAGATAGACGAAGTCCTTCGAAGGAGGTATTGTCAACTGTAACGTAGGTTCCAAGACGCTGAGACTGTTTGTTTGTTGACACCAAGAATTTAATCTTATCTGCATTCACTGCCAGACCCATTCGACGTGACTCTCTTTCTAATCTGGAGAAATCTCCTATGCGTACAAATGTGTCTTGTCCGTGGTACACGTCCAGTGTACAGAATGTGATTAAAAACCGCAATAAAATCCAAAAGCGGTGGAAAAAACCCGTCGCCGGGAAATGTGAAAGGGTACAGAGTGGCAAGGAATTCTGTAATTCTTATTTGCAGGCAATCCAAGTTAAGATTTTATTCGAATAAACTGAAAACGTCACTTCCTTCTAAAGAGCTATGAAAAAATCTAAGAAATATTGGAATTACATGCAATAACAATAGAGTTTAGCTCACACTTTCTCCACGATAGATTATTTTAAGAACCAACCCAAATTTCATTGAAATATCTCAAAGATATCGATAAAAATGGTCCAAAACAATCAAAAGTAAGAACAATTAACCCACCATAATATGGGTTGGGCTCAGGACAACATAAATCATAACAGCTAACCATGCGTTTACTAATACTGCTACTACTACTTTTAAGTTGACCTTTCGACAAGTTAACATAAAACACACTATTGTTGTTAACAAAGGGACTCATACGATTTAATGGATTAGTTAACATATAATTTGTTATACTAAATGGTAAATAAATCAAGTTGTTACACGGAGAAAATAAATTTGCTTGAATCAAGCAAATGTTTTGCTTAAAAGCAAATCAGCAATACTTTGCTCAATTATGGTGTGACTTTAGAAAAAGATTGCTAAATTGAAATCACTCCTCGTGTTTTTAGGAATAAGCAAAATTTTGAATAAATTCAAGCAAAATTTTGCTTAGTTATTATAACATGCAAAAGTAAATTTCTGCTTAATTCAAGTAAATATTTGCTTAATTATTATAAATTGAAATAGAAAATTTCTACTTAATTCAAGCAAATATTTGGGAAGTTATTATAAACTCAAATTTTTACTCAATTCAAGCAAATTTCTTCTAAGTACAGAGCACACGTTTATTCTTAATGAAGAAAATTAGGCAACGATTGGTTAACAACTGTGATGGTCGAATGGATAAGCCCATGCACTTACGCTCATGTGGCCGAGTTTCAAGTCTCCAGATGGTGGTAATTTTTCAAAAAATTTGTTGTTAATTATTTCACGTCTAACCACATTTTAGCAAAAACAGATCAAAATTTGCTATTCCAATTTATAATAACTTAGCAAATATTTGCTTGAATTAAGAGAAATTTGCTTTTGCAGTTTAATAACTTAGCAATATTTGGCTTGAATTTAATCAGTAATTTGCTTAGTTATTATAAATTGTAATAGCAAATTTTGATTAGTTTTTGCTGAAATCTAGCATAATTTTGAAGTGGCTGAGAATCAAGAGCAAGTTTTGCTAAACCACAATACAAATTTAGCAGACAGTTTTCTCCGTGTAGAGTTTCTACTGCTTCTACGGTTCGTGTTAAAATTTATAAGGGAAATAAGTTCTGGAGAATCCAATACACCAGTTATGAGTTGGTGTAAGTAGACGATATCAACAGCTTTCCTTCTCTAACTTAAAGGTTGCATTTTTAAAAATTTTAAACTATCCTCGTATGGAGGAAGGTTAAATGTGTCAGTTGCACTTACACTCAAGCCTCTCAGAGCAAACCTAACAAAACTTTTTTGAATTCTTTCTATTCGATCAACATTCACATTGTAACGTCAGGACCTTCCTTAGGAATTGGCAACAAGCCTACAGCTAGCTGCTGTGTTAATCCCGATGTTATGAATGATTTTTTTATAAATATTAATGTTAGCCATTGTAATCTTGAAAAGTTAACAGATGTTATTGCTTAACCCAACTTTAAGTTTGCTGGATTTATTGAAAATGATGTTTGTTAAACATGCAATAAAAATTAGATCGAATGTGGTTGGTGATGGAATTCCGAATGAATTTATAAAACTCATTTTGCCATTCATAGTTAGCCAACTAACGCATATAATCAATCATTGTTTCACTTCCTCCTCTTTTCCTTATTTCTGGAAAATTGCAAAGGTCGTACTGGTAGCCAAAAAATCCCAAGTAGTGAGCCCAGTGATTTCAGGCCTATTAGCATTTTTTCCTGCTTGCCAAAGGTGTGTAAAGCTATTTTGGATGATCAAATGTCAAATTTTCTCTTACAAAGCAATTTTTGGTCCCCATTTCAATCTGGATTTCGTGGTGGCCACAGCTGTGCAACTGCTGCTCTTAAGGTACTGGAAGATATTCGATCACCTTATGATGACAGCCTTCTTGCCCTACTCTGCTTAATTGATATCTCTAAAGCAGTGGTTCTCAACCGTTTTTGGTCGCGCCCCCTTTGCTTGTCCAGGTCAAGCTCGCGCAATTTTTTTTTACATTTTTTTTTTGTTTTTGTTTTTAACAAAGTTTTTTTTTAATATTATTAATGTTATTTAATAAAAATTTTAATTTAATACATTAAAAAATAATATGAAATTTTTTAAAAAGGCTAGTTTTTAGCGACCGTTTGAAAAATTAAAAATAAAAATTCAAACTTATGGAGTTTTAAGTTTTTAATTTATTTTTAGTTTGCCGACGTTTCGGAGTTTTTTTTTGACTTCTTCTTCAGGGCGCGTTTCTTTTCTAACTAAAGATCAATTTTTCTTAAAAATTAACATATTGACATCAACATACATTTCATTTTCACTAACCAACACAAATGAATATGGAGGAGAACAAAAATTTTTTAACAATGTAAAAACAAAGGAAATATTTAAACGACAAATACAGTTAAAATGTTATTCAAATTTTTGTAATATTGGTAAAATGTTTGTATGCTATATTAGTAGAATGTTGTATATTGAGCTTATGTTGTCAAAGTCTTTTTTTTTTTGTTCATCGTTTGTTTTATGTTTTTTTGTATGTGTAGACTTTCTTATGTTGTTCTTGTGTTGGAGTTTTTTCTCTGTCTATTATTTTAGAGTTTTGTACATCAGCGATGTGTCCAGCGTATTTTATGTGCTGAGCTAGCGCTGTTGTTTCTTTCGCGTTCTTTGGGTTCGATTCGTATTCCTTGGTGCGAATTCCTAGAGATATTTTTGTTGTTCCTACACTGAGAAAACAAAAAATCATAAACGCACATTTTAAAATCGTTTAGTATAATTAATATTTTTAAAAATATTTTACACCATACAAAAATGAAAACGCACATTTTTGAATAGAAAAGTAACACGAAACGTTTTTAAAACAACCACGAATATTTTACTACGATATGTTAGGATAAAATTAATATTTTTAAAAACATTTTACGCCATACAAAAATGAAAACGCACATTTTTAAATAGAAAAGTAAAACGAAACGTTTTTAAAACAACTACGAATATTTTAATATAATATAGTAGGTTAAAATTAATAGTTTTAGAAACATTTTACGCCATACAAAAATGAAAACGCGCATTTTTAAATAGAAAAGTGAAACGAAACGTTTTTAAAGCAATTACGAACGTTTTACCATGACATAGTAAAATTCACATACTTTATTTCAAAACACTTGTTAATAACGAATTGTTTGTTATATATGTTTCCTTGACTTATGTATTTGATATTTGTTCAGAAAATTAAATATTTTTCATTCTCGATTTCATCACTCTGCAGTTGTCCTAAAAACTGTAAAACTGTAATTTTGAAAACAATAAAGCTTTTTTTAATTAAAAGAGGAAATGCAAATCTCTGTAAATTTATGAATTAATGGGAAATAATTAACATTTTCGTTCTTACAATATAAATAATTGTTGCACTATTGCATTTAAAAATGTTTATTGTTACAAATCGAACGAACATTTTAGAATCTAATTTTAAAATTTTCGTTTTTAAAATGAAAATAAACGTTTTACATTTGAGAATATTTATTATTAAAAATCAAACGAACATTTTAGAATCTCGATTTAAAATGATCGTTTTTAAAATGAAAATGAACGTTTTACTACAGCATTTTAAAATATGCATTGTTAAAGATCAAACGAACATTTTAGAATCTCATTTATTCACATACTCCTTCACATACTTTGAAATAATGTTTTGATCCATCACTAAAGTTCTCAATGACATTGTGTGGTGAACGGTTTCCTAGTTCCCACACTTCTCGAGAGGGAATGTACAGTTTCAGTTTCGAGAGAACTAAATTTTACTACCAAAATATCTTTAATTCTGTTGCTGTTATTGTTGTTTATTATTTTTTTAACATAACAATTATAAATATGATCTACAGTAATATTTTCTCCGACTCCGCATGAAAAAACTTTAAGCGCACAATCGAGTGCATTACTATTGGTTACATCGGGTAAACCAACTTTTTCAACGCATTTTTTTATATTTTTTTGGCTCAGAAAATTATTTTCAAGGATATTTACTCTTTCTAATAGTTCTTTTTTATCTTCCTGCAAAGAGCAGATAAGAGAAAACATGTTTGCATTTTCACTTCTAATTTCTCTAATTTCGTTAAAAATTTGCTCCAAAGTTATTTGATTGTATTGCACCAGCTGTAGTTGACTCTGTTTTTGTGGTTGTTGTTGTTGTTGCTGTAATATTTGTTGTTGAAGTTGTTGTTGTTGAGACGAATATAGTGAGAGATGTTGTAATTGTTGTTATGTTGTTTGGTTAGTTAGATTGTGTTTATTATGAGGTGGACGAATTAGTTTCGAGTTAGTGTTGTTGGTTTTCTTACCGTCGGAACTATTAAGAGAAACAATTGTGGGAGAATTTAAAACATCATATGTTCTTTCCATAGCTGATGAGACAGATGATGAGTCATTAACCTTGTTTAATTTTGCCATGGTAGAAACTGGCAATACAGCGTGCAGAGAAACAGCAGCATTTTGCTTTTCTGGCTGTAGTTTTTGTTGTTGTTGTATGTTGCTGATTGATGGAGATGAGAAGATGTTCGTGGTGAGTATGTTGATGATTGCAAAGTAATTTGTTCGCCTATTTGGTTTGAAGTCTTTCTGCTATTTAAAACATCAAGCGGCTTTTGTTGTTTGTTCTGATATGAGGTGAATATGAGGATGAAATCGAGTTAGAGGCAGCTGTTTGGTTTGATAAATCAGTTTGGTTTGATGACCCTGTTTTCTTTAAAACTTTATTCGGCTGTTGATGTTGTTGTTTATTTGCAATTTTTTGATGTTGTATAGTTGCTTTTGTTATATAGTTTACTTGAAGGTTCTTTTCTGTTTTATTTGAATTATGCTGGCTAGCTACGTTCTCTTGAACTTCGGAACTATTATGACTCATAGCAAAAGACAAAGGTAGAGTTTGTTGTTGTAATGACTTTCGACGCACTGCATTACAAATGAAGCATTTATACTTAATATCAGTTTCAGATAAATACTTAATTTCTGCTTTATTTAAATTAACACAAAGGACATGGAAATGATTTCCACAATCGCCACAAGAAATAACTGACCAATCATTGCGTTTTGTTTTTTGTTTGCAGACTTAACAGTCCATAGTTATAAGATTAGAAATTTTTAAAGAGCGTGTAAAAAAATGCGTGCAACCCCACGACGACACGACACGAATTGAATGAAACGAAATAAATTGTTTTTTTAATATTTATAAAATCCATACAATATTTGAGTCGATACTTATCAAAGTCGCCCAAGTCACACATAAAGCTATTTTTGGAAATAAATATGTTACATATTTGCGAATTCACTACATTTTTTTTGTATTCATTCAGTTGGCCAAGATAAACAAGTCCGAAAGACATGATTAGTTATTTACTTCAAATGTATTTTCCTGTAGAAAATTTTTATTGCAGCCTTCTTCGTCTTCAGAAAACGCAGTATTCTAGTTATTTGATAAAGTATCCTTATAAAATTTTTAATCTGGTTTCATTAACGTCTTTCAGTTTTTCAAGCTTAACTTTAACACATTGTCACTAAAAGATTAGGTGGATTTGTTTTTAGCAATAAGATAGAAGAAGTGAAATTCTACTCTACGTAATATCTATAATTTCTTGTTTTTTCTAACAACTGTAAGTTCTATAAACGTACAAATAAAAATAAAATAACCTACATAAATTTTTAATAATAATTGATACTTATTGATACTGTGTACAAAAAAAAAAAAATAAAAAAGCATCTGAAAATCAATTAATTTCTTGTGTACTTGAGTTTTTATTCGAAATGTTCCGATACAAAACGCAGAATTTAAGTTTTTTTATTTTTATGTACCACTCTATACTTTTCTGACCATTCTTCTATTAAAACATTTTTTTCGTGCCATTTATCACGAAATAACAACGAATCATCTGATGTCAACGAAAAAAAATGAGGTCGTATTGTATCATTAAGGAGCGCCTTTTGTTGATCTACCAAAGCTGCCTTGACCTAAATCAAATTCCCAGACCTTGGCGTAATGTCAAGGATATCTTTATACCTCAGGTAGGTAAAAGCTCACACGTTAACCCAAAAGACCTTCGACCAACTAGTCTCTCATCTTTTCTTCGGAAATTCTCCAAGCAAAATATTTGGGCCTTATACTGGAGAGGAAGGTTAGGTTAGGTTAAAGTGGCTGCCTCAAATTGAGACGCACTTAGGCCAATAAGGCCCATTGTGGTACCACAGGGGTTGATCTCCCTTCTCTATTCAAACCAGCTTGAGCTGTTCACAAAGCTTAGGATTCGGTATATCGATATTTCCGAGAGTTCTTCGAGGTCTCTGAAAAACCAGTTGTTTAGGTGAAGAAAACGTTTTTGAGCCAGCGCTGGGCAGGTGCAGAGAAGGTGTTCTGTAGATTCCACCTCCTCCTCATCTCTACAGCTTCTGCAGAAGTCGTTGTGGGGTATGTTTAATCTTTGAGCGTGCCTGCCAATAAGGCAGTGCCCTGTCAGGATCCCTATCATGGTGCCAATGTGATCTCTACTAAGAGATATGAGTTCTTTTGAACGCTTCAGATTGAGTTTGGGCCAAATTTGCCGTGCTATATTACAAGTGTTACCTGCTGACCATCTTTTGTTGGTGTTAATACAGGATAACTCATGTGTAAGGAGTTTACATGTGGTGAGAGGAATACCAAGGTTTGTCTTGTCTGAAGATAGTTGTTTGGTAGTACCTGTGCGAGCGAGTTCATCTGCTCTGCAGTTACCTAGAAAATCCCTATGTCCAGGAATCCAGCATAGGATAATTTTTAGCTGCTCTGCCATCTCGTTTAGAGATCTGCGGCAGTTGAAAACTGTTTCAGATGTTATTTCAACAGTTCCTAGGGCTTTCAGAGCGGCTTGACTGTCAGAAAGTATGCATATATCCATGGAAGATATATCATTTTTCTGAAGCCAAGTTAACGCTTCATGTATAGCAGCGATTTCAGCTTGAAATACACTGCAATGGTCAGGGAGCCTGAAGGCTATATTGATGTTTAATGTTTCTGAGTAGACTCCTCCACCTACTTTGCCATCTAGTTTTGATCCATCCGTAAAGATCTCAATGACATTGTGAGGTGAACGGTTTTCTTGTTCCCACTCTTCTCGAGAGGGAATGGATACATCGAACTTCCTCTCAAAGAGTAGTTTTTGTGTGATGTAGTCAATGGACCTAGGTAAAGGAGGGAGAAATTTTCTGATACAAGAATGTCCTAGTGTACCTTCTTTCCACTGGGAGGTGGCTACTAGGCGGATGGCTGTATTAGCGGCCATCTGTTTAGCTAGGATATCAAGTGGTGTAAGATGGAGCATTGTGTCTAATGCGTCTGTCGGAGTGGTTCTTAGGGCTCCGCTAATGCACAGTTCAGCTGATCTTTGAACTTTACGGAGAAGGTTATGGTGAGTCTGTTTTTCGAGTGCATGCCACCAGACAATAGCACCATATAGCAATATTGGCCTTACAACTGCTGTATAAAGCCAGTGAGTAACACTTGGCTGTAAACCCCATTTGCTACCCACCGCCTTTTTGCAAGAGTATAGGGCAATGTTCGCTTTTTTGGCTCTTTCGAGCAGATTGGGCTTCCAGTTTAGTTTCCTATCCAGTATAAGGCCCAGGTATTTTGCTTGATCTGAGAAGATAAGACTTGTATTTCCCAGTTTTGGAGGGCTAATTTGAGGTACATTGTGTTTTCTTGTGAAAACTTCTAACTCAGTTTTATTAGGATTAACGCTGAGCCCACAGCTGATAGTCCAGTTGACAAGAGTATTTAGGCAGTTTTGCATAATGTCTCGGAGAGTAGATATATATTTTCCAGAGGTAACAATAGCAACGTCATCGGCATAAGCTATCACCCTGCACCCCTCTAGTTCTAGTTTGCCTAGCAGTTCATTCACTGCTAAATTCCAGAGTAGAGGCGATAGAACCCCTCCCTGAGGGGTTCCTCTTGGTACAGATTTATCTTATAATCCTGCCAACTAGCATTTGGTTTATGAGTGCTATCAGCGTGGCATCCACCCCAAGCTCCGTCAGCGCACTGGTGATGGCCCCTGCCTCGACGTTATTAAAGGCTCCTTCTATATCAATAAAAGCTATCATTGTATATTCCTTCAGATAGAGGGCTTTTTCAATGATGAAGATTATGGAGTGGAGAGCTGTTTCCACTGATTTGCCTTTGGTGTAAGCATGTTGAGCTAGAGATAATGGCTTCTTTTCTATCATGGATCTCAAGTGAATATCAATTAATCTCTCGAGGATTTTTAGAAGAAAAGATGAGAGACTAATTGGTCGAAGGTCTTTTGGGTTTACGTGTGAGCTTTTTCCTGCCTTAGGTATAAAGATAACCTTCACATTACGCCATAGCTGGGGAATGTGGTTTAGGTCAAGGCAGCTTTGGTAGATCAGCAAAAGCCGCTCCTTAATGATGTCATACGACTTTTGGATTTTAATGGGGGCTATACCATCTGGTCCTGGTGACTTAAATGGTTTGAAGCTGCTGATTGCCCATTCGAGCTTTGTTTGCGAGAGTATTTCTAGAGATCTGGAGAGGCTGGAGAGGAAACTAAACTGGAAACCCAATCTGCTCGAGAGAGCCAAAAAAGCGAGCCAACTCATACAAAAAGGTTGTGGGTAGCAAATGGGGTTTACAACCAAGTGTAACTCACTGGCTATATACAGCAGTTGTAAGGCCAATCTTGCTATATGGTGCTATTTTCTGGTGGCATGCATTCGATAAACAGACTCACTTAAACTTTCTCCGTAAAGTTCAAAGATCAGCGGAACTGTGCATCAGTGGAGCAATAGACATAATGCTCCATCATACACCACTTGACATCCTAGCTAAACAGATGGCCGCTTATACAGCCATCCACCTAAAAGCCACCTCCCAGTGGAAAGAAGGTACACTAGGACATTCTTGAATTAGAAAATTTCTGCCTCCTATACCTAGGTCCATTGTCTACATCACACAACAATGATCCTCTGAAAGGAAGTTCGATGTATACATTCCCTCTCAAGAAGAGTGGGAACTAGGAAACCGTTCCTAGTTCCAACAATGGCCGCATTCAGCGCAGACAACAGTTGACAACTAAAAAAATAAAAAAAAAACTGGCCATTTCAGCCCTTGGAAGGACTTTGACCTAGCTTCTATTGATCAATTGTGTTGTGCGTATTGTTAAATGTTTGATCACAATTGACCGAGAACTGAACCTACGTGTTTTATGCCGATTTCGAACGGCTAATGTTCTCCAGAAGCTTTACATGGCAATCTTTACTCTCTGAGGTTTGCCATTGTCTGCAGAGAGGTGACGACCGAACAGAAAAATTAATTCAATTGAAAAAACTTTTCTGTCTGAGCTGAAATTGAACCCGGGCTACCGCGGTTCTTTAGCTTAGGGGCCACGCACTCTACCCACTAGGCTACGGTCGCCACAACAGTTGGCAACTGTTGTGTAAAAATTCGCTGAATGGTACAAATTTGGTAGCGCTAACTAAAACTGATAAAGTAGCGAACGCCTTTTAATCGAGCGAACAAATCTTATGCTACATGATTACAACTGTTTGCTTAACTGTCAGATGCTGTTACTGACGCTGTTAAAATAATAAACGCAGAAAGAACGCAGCAAATTTAAGTGAGAAACCTTTGCAATTGAATTAAATTTACATAAAAATTAAATTGAATCTAACTTCTGGTGTGTAGAGTAGCAACACATTCAGAGAAAAGCATCGTGAACTAAAGTAGCGCTACAATTACAGTTCACAACAGTTGTCTGCGTTGAATGCGGCCAATGTCATTGAGATCTTTACTGATGGATCAAAACCAGATTTCAAAGTAGGTGAAGGAGTATACTCAGAAGCATTGAGCATTAATTCAGCCTTCAGGCTCTCTGATTAGTGCAGTGTATTACAAGCTGAAGTCGCTGCTATACTTAAAGTGTTAGCTTGGCTTCAGGTAAATAAGATATCTTCCATGGATATTTGAATACCAGAGAACTACACAAACCTACTTGAAGTCTATTTCTATTTTATTGTATTTTTAAGAATTTTAAACATCATTTAACAGTGTTAGGGAGTCACTGATTTCGAATCTGAAGTCATAATTTTAAAATTCAAAATGGTGTTTAGAGTTGCCACTTCAATTTTTTTGTTTTTGTATTCGAAATCAGTGACTCCCTAACAGTGTTAAATTATGTTTAAAATTCTTAAAAAACATTATTAGGTGGCAACCTTATTAATTCAAAATTTCATCATTTTGAAATTCTGACCACGGATTCGGATTCACCGACCCATTTTTACCCTTTAGTTCACGCCAGCCCAGAATTCATAAAAATAAAAAAATTAAGGTGGCAACCCTAAACTTCATCTTAAATTTTAAAACTGTGGCATTATCGAAATCAAATCCGTTGTCGGAATATCAAAATTACAAGAATTCGCAAAAATAAAAAAAAAATCGAGAAGGCAACTATATCCGCCATCTTAAATTTTGGCATCAGATCCAAAATCATCTACCCCAAAAACTTCCAACCACGAAGTCCACAGAACCCTTAAAAGTCCTATTACGCTTAAGCTCTCTCTTCACAAGCTCATTGAATTTTTTGGATACTTGCTTGAATTCAATTAATTGGATACTTGCGAGCTTACAAGCTTTTGATGATCGTTTCAAGCTTTTCAAGTTTCTGCCCGACAAAGTAAGTCTAAACAAGACAAGCGAACGAGCAAGTATGAATATGACTTGTATCTGTTGGGTATTTTTGCAAGCTGGCTAAAGCTTGCTTTTTCAAGTTTGGATACATACTTAAATTCAAGTACTTGGAAAGGCTTGAACTTCAAGTAGGCTTGTGCAGATCTCTGTTGCATATTATCCGATAGCCACTTTGAAAGCCCTAGGAACTGTTGAAATAACATCTAAAACAGTTCTCAACTGCCGCAGATCTCTAAATGAGATGGCAAAGTAGTTCAGAATCCTTCTATGCTGGATTCCTGGACATAAGGATTTTCCAGGTAACTGCACGGTTAGAAATCTGGGAATACTTTTTAATACTTTTGGGCTTACACATTGGCGTCGGAAGCGGGGGGGAAAGGTGGGCAGTTGCCCCCCACTTTTTTAGCTAGATAAACAATTTAAAAGGAAAAGTTATTCAAAATATCAGTTTTTTTACAACGATAATATTTTTGTATTATATATTTTCCTCTTCTTTCTCTCTTCTTCATGTTTCATGTGAAGAAATTTTGGTGAACTTTTTTTGCACCACCATTTGTACTGCCCCCCCATTTGTACTGCCCCCCCAGATGAAATTCGCTTCCGACGCGCTTGGGCTTACATATCTAACTACACTAAAATTGTATTAAAATTAAATACTGGCCAAATATTAAAATTCAGTTTTAATAAAAAAGTGTTGAAATTTAATGCTCAGTTTGTATTAATTTTTAATACTGATTTTGTATCAAATATAGTATCAAATTGCTTTCGAAGGGTATAAAATATCGTTGTAATATTTTAAATGTATTAGCATTTAATACAAAATTGTATTGAAATATAATACTTAAAAATTAAATGTAATATCACAATAGTATCGAATTAATTCCGAGGGTATAAAATATGATACTTGAATACGAATACATGATACTTTATTCGTTGTTCATCAAAATATAAGGAGTTTGCGACAAAATTTTGATACATTATATTTTGATATCATTTTTGTTGCTGAAATTTGGATTTATCTTTTTAAATTGAAGATATAAGCATTCCTGGCTACAATTTTTTTGCTAAGGTAAATGATTCTTATAATGCTGGAGGAGTTGATGTTTTCGTGCGTGCTTTGTACAATTGCGATGTGTCTTGCTGCAATTTGTCTACTGCAGACGGAATAAAAGTTTCTTGTTGTATAAACTCAGAAAATTTTACTTTTATTTTCGATTACGAATTATTATTTCGATTATTTACGAATTTTAAATTTTTTTAGGTAACAATCATATGGTTAATCTTGTCTTACTGGGTGACTTTAATATAGATACTTTAAATGCCAACCTAGCTGTTGATTCTTATAACACTCTAATATCTACACATGGCTTGTATTCTTTCGTAAATCAGGCTACCAGAACCGCATTAGATACGTGCCTATGGTAGGAATGTCCCTTGCAGCAATAAATGCTTTGTGGTCGAAAATGTGTAGTGCTATAAATATCTACGTATCATGGTTGACCAGCGTTTGAGCTGGTCTGAGCATATTTCCATATTAAAAATATCTGCTTTCCACTGTAAGATGTTTCTTTCGTCTGAAGCAGGTTTGCTTGACATCCTATTTAACGAAAATTTACTACAGATTATTTCATTCAAAATTACAATATGGTATAAGTTGCTGGGAAGGAGCCTATTTGCGTAAAATTCGTCCATTGTTAACTTTACAGAAGCCTGCTCTTAGAAGTATTTGCAAAGTTAATCGCCTTTTTTCTTCTATTATTCTTTTCAGACTTTTAAATAAAATTTACATATAATTTACAGAATATGTTCTTCTTCAACATACATTTTTTTCAGGGAAAATTATTTAAAGGATATTAAGGATATTAAGCTTTAAAATTTTCAAAAGGACATTTTTGAAATTTTTGGTCCCGATCCATTAAAATCTGTTATTTGTGTGCATTGCTGAGATTCTTACCTTTCATTTGATACCCATATCGTTATCATATGGTTCGTGGAAATATTTGATTTAATTTTTTGAAAGTGGTGTATCCTTTGAAACTATTGAGACCCGAATATACACTTGAACAGAAATTCAGTAAGGCATCTTCAGTAAATAACCCAGATCTAAGTCCAATTTGGAAATGACTAAAGAGTTTGTTTTTCAATAACATTGACAATTCTGAATTTCACGGCTTTTTCAAACATCTTAGAGAAGATAGGTAGAAGTTATATTGGTCTATAGTTGTTGGTATTAGAATGGACGCTTTTGTTGAACAGATGGCATAAAAGAGTAGATTATTTTAAAAGCTATTTGATGTAGATGAATTTGAATTTTTTTAAACAAAAAATGAATCTATAAACCTCGAAAGATGAAATTGGCTGAAAGAAAAAACTATTAGGAAGATATGGCTCGAGTGAAAGGCAATTACACTGTAAATCATCATTAGTGCAATCTGCTACAATTTCAGGGTCTATGGAAGAAAAATATTTATTGAAACATTCAGCTAAATCTTTTTGGACACGTAATAGTTTTATCAGCAAGTCACAAACTTTGTACACTTTGATGATCAATGTTTACTATCTTCCGTTCCTTTCTTATGTCACCTTTAACTTTATTGAATTCAGTACAGTAGTAATCGTTTTTGCAGGACATAATTTCCTCTAAAATATCGTTTTATATGTAGTACAAATTACAACATTTTTATTTATTTATTTATTTATTAATTTATTTATTTATTTATTTATTTATTTATTTATTTATTTATTTATTTATTTATTTATTTATTTATTTATTTATTTATTTATTTATTTATTTATTTATTTATTTATTTATTTATTTATTTATTTATTTATTTATTTATTTATTTATTTATTTATTTATTTATTTATTTATTTATTTATTTATTTATTTATTTATTTATTTATTTATTTATTTATTTATTTATTTATTTATTTATTTATTTATTTATTTATTTATTTATTTATTTATTTATTTATTTATTTATTTATTTATTCATAGTGCTATAAGAACTTAGTTCTTTTAATGCACAGTACACTGCGGTAATACAAAGTTTATAATATATTTATTACAATAAAATTTTTAAACTTATATATAATTATTAAACATATTAAAGAACTTAACCTAATAATAAGTAGCGATAGAGTGAGTTTGAAGAGATAGCGTGGAGAATAGATTTTAAGAAGTAGAGTTGAAGAAAACTGGCTGAGAAGTGTTCAGTAAGTAGAAAAGTATTGAAGTACAGCACGTCTAAATTTTGTTGCTTCCTTTATAGCTCTTACGTGGCTTGGTAGAGAATTCCACAATCGAGTGGCATTAATAAAAAACATTCTTGTAGAATTTAGATAGTTAAAGCTGGGTGGAGTAAGCATGTAACTTCTAGTAGAGCGACCAAATTGAACTTTTTGAAACAAATATGGAGGCAATTTATTAGTTATTATCTTATGCATGAAGATGCAATTTCGGGCATTAAGATAATTAATTATATCACATCCAAGAATACTTTTTTTGAATTGCGAAATGTGGTCAAATCTGCGTAGCCCAAAGACATATCTAGTAGCTTGATTAAATGCTAAACATAATTTTAATTGAGATCGCCAGTCTAATTTACTATAAACGCATTCTGCGTAGGTTTTTACAGGCAGTAAAATCTGAAGGACAAGTTTACGTCTCATTTCAACAGGTGTAAATTCCACTGAAACTCTGAGGTTACGTAAGATGAAGTACATTTTTTGTACTACGCTGTTAATGTAATCAGAACAGGTAAGAGTAGAATTGATATGAAAACCAAGATTTTTAATTTTGCTTACGAGACTGAGCTTTTTGACATTTAAAATCAGATCCGGAATATCTTAAAAAAAAAAACACTATCTTTACTGATGGGTAACACATATGACTTAGACGCATTAAGCTGAAGCCCATTACTAGTAGCCCACTTCTCTATACTTTCAAGATCCTCATTTAACCTGCATATCAAATCTTCCATGAGCCCAGATCTACGAGCAAGATGTAGCTGAATATCATCAGCATAAGCATGCAAAGCTGAATAGTTGCATACGCTGAAGTTATCATTTATAAAAATGGAAAATAAAAGAGGCCCAAGAACCGGCCCTTGAGGTACCCCACTACAAACAGACGAATACTTCGAAAAGTTTACGCCGACCTTTACTCTCTGTACTCTATTTGAGAGATAGTTATACAGCAGGGACACAGTACTGTCACAGAAGCCATAAAAATATTTCAGCTTAAAACAAAGCAAGGAGTGGTTAACCATATCAAACGCTTTGGAAAAATCAAGTAGGCACAACAATGTTACTAATCCATCATCGTACGAGTACCTTATATCGTCCAAAACCTTTATCATAGCAGTTGAACAACTATGTCCAACGCGAAAGGCTGACTGCAGCGGAGATAGCATTTTTTTTGAGACACGTAGTTTGATATCTGATTAGCCATTAGAGATTCACAGACTTTTGATAAGCAAGATAAAATACTGATTAGTCTGAAATCATTGGGCTCGCTCGCTGCTCTTTTTTTGGGAACAGGAGAAACGATTGCGGCTTTCCAGGAGTTGGGAAAGTAAGACGTTGTGAAACAGTGGTTTATAATATGTGTTAATGGGCTAAGAATAAATGGAAGAATGAACTTTAAAAATGTAATATGGACTCCATCTGCTCCAATTGCATTTGATTTTATTTTTTGAACGCATTTTCCAACATCGCTTTCACTTACTGCAGAAAATTGAAATACTTGTTCAACATGATCTCTTGGAGTGACAAATACGATATTACCAAGGTTTTGCAAGCTAGAAAAGAAGTAATTGTTAAGAAAATCAGGGTCAATATGACAGTCAGACTTTATGTTGCTGCCAATACCAAGTTCTTTGACATTATTCCATAAAACCTTCGATGGAAGAGACGTTTTAAGCTTGATAGAGAAATATGATTTTTTAGAGTGTCTGGTCATTTCTGGCAAATCTATAGTTTTCCCATCTTTCTGCAGTGGGATTATTTTTCCACAGACTGTGTAATTTGTTTCGCTTATTAATAGCATTTTGCACTCGGCTATTGAACCAGGGGCAAGATGCATTCTTTACAGTGACAGTACGATATGGAACATGGTTAACAAGGAGACTATTAATAATATTTGTAAAGATCATTAACTTCACATCTACAGATTCACTATTCCAAACTTCATTCCATTGAATAGAACAAACATCTTGAAAAAGTGCAGGAGAATGTATATTTTTAAAATCGTAATACAAAAAGGTATTTGAGGTAAGACAGATGATAAGTCAGACACAATAAAATAATCTAACAGGCTAGGATTATCATTTAAAGAAAACCGAGTGGGCATCATATCATTAACAACGGACAGACCGACGGACGAAATACTTTAACATAAATTTTTGGTGTAGTTATCTTTGCACAAAAGGTTAACATTAAAGTCACCACTTATTACATAATAGTTATAGTCAACTGATACATCAGAAATTTCAGAAAAGAAAGAATCTAAGCTATTTAGCTTGCTGGGGTTGTAGACACACGATACGAACAATTTAGTAGAACTATCATAGACACATATATTAACGAACTCCACACTGCAATTTACTGATTTTTGAATAAGCTTAGCTTTCAGATTCCAACATCGTTAGAACTTTTTTTTCTTTTTAAAAAGTTCGTTTTTTATTTTGATTTTTTTTCAACAGTTCATCTGAAATCCAGAGCTTTAATTTTTTTAGTTTCCCAACTTTTTTCTTAACCATTGTTAAACAAGCTTAAACATACCCACCAAATGTAGCAATGAAAAACTCATATGTTTTAGAAGGATCAGATTCATTACAAATTTGCAGCCAACTTTCAAAACGAAGGAAATTATTTAATTTTAGAAAATCAGTTTTTGGAAGAAAAACCGGAGCAGCGGTCGCTGGATCATTTTTAATATTATTATTATTTACTAAACTTAAACACGTCATGCAGTGATGTGATATTTGAAAATCAAAAACTGAGCTACGTAAAGATACATTTTTAAACGTTTGAAGAAGCACGAAGATATGGTCAATATATGTTTCAAATAAGTTCGTAATTCAGGTGTAAGGACCCCTTTTGACAAGGGTCAAAACCGGCCCTCACAATAGAGCGAAAGACAAGGGCGCCGTTAACCACAACCCCATCTGCTACCAAAGCAGCAGGCTTTCAATAAGTCAACCGGCCCTCATCACAACGCGCCTACCGCAACAACCGCACCAAGAGCGCCCTACAGCGGCCCCGTAACAAAACAACACACACAACAACGACATTAGTCACAACAGCCACACACATCAGCAGCTGGAACTTTAACCAGCCTACCACTACACCAACGTAGCCAGACACCAGCATAACGTCACAGCTTCAACAAAACACACGATGGCCATACATATCTACAAGCAACAGCAGCCACAGCAGCCACAGCAACAACGTGAAAAGCCGCTAAGTCGCACCACTTGGTATTTATTATTTTAATATATACGACTGCTACTCAGGTACAGTCACCTCAAAGAGCACATTTTATATTTCTAAAATGTATTGAGAACTTTATTTTTGCCACTATTTATAGTATATATAAACATAGGTATGTTTGCTGTATAAAGCAAACAATATAATCATAAGAAAACACTGAATTATTCTCATAATAATAACATGTTTAATGTTTGCAAATATTTAACTACTCACCCTGTATCGAACCTTCAGTTCGAATATCTACATTTAATGTACCTACATACATATATATATTCACTTAGCTATTCAAACATATTGAACACATGTATATGAAATCAAGTTTTCCCCTCAAAGTATGTCACACATACTACCATATCATATAAACGACACTATGTGTGAAACGAAATAATATTTTAAGCAGCTGCTCGCTCACACAAATGTGTTCGGGTCTAGCTGTCTCATTTAAGTTAGAGAAAAATGTAATTGTATGTGTCACATGACGCTGGTGCCAGACACCATTTAGGTTAGTTGAGATTTTTGAAATAAAGAGTCGAGTTGGAGACATCAAGCTGAATAGACGTGCTGTCTTTTATTTTGCATAATTAAAGTGGAAATCAAACAGGCAAATAATCGGGTCGACGGTGGGATGGACAACGACACCACGACGGTAAGTGTTCCCAAAACCTATCCAAATATCCTGATTATAGGCAAGTTCAGCGGCACAGAGCGTCTCCTGAACTCAGAGCCTTGCTTGTCCTAGTGATAGCTCTGCACGAGCCAACCACCAGTTGACTCACTTTGACTTACACTTTTGCTTCACGCTTGACGGTCGAAGAGCGCCCCAGGTGCTATTTGATCTCGCGTTGAAGCCCCGCAAGCTTTACGCTTGTCTTGCAAACCAGCAGAAATCCTTTCCAACATCCCATTACAGGCAAGTTCAGGTGCACTGAGCTGTCATAGGCCTCGTGAGCCCTGCTTGACCCTCGCCTCAGTTCTGCACGAACCAACCCTGTTCGACTGCGACAGACGGACGGACCGCCAAGACAGAAACGGCCGTCACCCAAGTAGTCACCGAACGATTCAGCAGTAATTCATCTCCGCGATATCTAGTGCTCCCTTAAAAAAGGAGTGCAAGCGGACCCACCAAACCCCCAAATTCTTGAGACAGAACCCTGGACAGCCGCTGAGTGCTACCCCGGCTGGAAAACCTACCGTGACGCCAGAGGTTCGTTACACAGGTTGGTTGATTAATACTTGACTCTAAGCCAAAAGAAGAAAGCAAAGAAAGGTATTTATCAATGATAGGTGAGTTATCTAGTATATTTAAGTTTAAGTCACCAAGAAGCACTAAATGATCATCATTTCCATTAGAAAGAAGAAAATACAGGTCATTGAAAAAGGTATCATTTGAAATCACAATAAACCGATAGGCACACAAAAAAGTGAACTGAATACCATTTAATTGAGTTTTAATCTTCAGAACAACAACAACAAAATTAAAACAAAAATGCTCACACTCAACAATACTCTGAACAAATAACGCCACACCACCAGGAATTTCAAAAAGGGATTTTTCCCCATTTGATATAAAAACACAAAAACAGGCTTATTGTCAAACGAACCTAAGTGCAGTAGTAGACTGTCAAAATTTCTGCGCATACTTCTTATATTTTGGTGAATACAGAGAGCACTATTTGAATAAATTTTGTTATAGTACAAATCCTGGGAATCAACATAGGCACAGTTAGTAAAAGATATAGTGAACAAATTGGTAATTATATCAGACATTTAAAGAACAGAGAACAAGATTATATAATCTAAATCTTCTAATTTGTTTAAAATAAAAAATTATTCACCATCTGCTTTACGAAGAAGAACTTTACTATTTCTAACCCAAATATATTTGTACGGATTCAGAGTCACTGAACTCGCACGTTTTTTTGACTATGCAGAGTCAATTTTCATGGTCAGAGAATCGTGCATTTCAAGGTTTTGAGACAGTGAATTTTCCTCAAAAACAACCTTGGCTTTGAACGCAAGTAATTTCAACAACATAAAGTAAAAACAAAAGCAGTTTAACCTTTAAATCAAACAACTGTATGTCCAAACAGCACATGGAAATATGATCCCTTTTGTTTTGTTATTTTCATATGCTCGTCAAATATGCTGACGAACCAACTCATGGCCAAGGTTGTTTTTGTGCACACTGCAGTACGCACACTGCAATATATTTAAGTTTGTTAATTTTGTTTGATTTTATATTTTTTATCAATATGGTGCCCCCGGGTGGACTCACTCTACTAAATCATCTTTAATTAAACTCCTGCTTGGTGTCTTTGAATAATATGGCTACTTTTCAACAAACCTTGGAAATACAAAAAGGAATTGCAGACGAGATCCAAACACTCATCAGAAACTTTACGAAGGATTCACCAGACAGAAAAAAGATCGCAAGTTATTACAATGAGCGATTGCAGCGTCTTACCAAATATTGGGAAGAGTTCGAAGAAAACGACAATCGGCTTCGAACACTTACCAATCAGCCCATGGAGCATGAATATTTTACCTCAGGATACTACGACCAAATCAACAATTTAGCAACCAGCTATATTAAAATTTTTCAAGACGAAGTCCAGCACTTAGAAACATTAAGCTAGGATTCTACAGGAAAAGACGTAGGCATTTTCACCTCAGCAACAGCAACAGAGCAACAATCTGATTCAGCCGCTGCTACTCACAGTCGTTCATCATTTGATTCATCCGCAGCAACAAACCTTGCCAAGATGATCAGAAGACAACAAGCCTTGCTGAATTCGCTCATCCGTGTATTGGATAGCTTGACCAAGTATCCAGATGACCAGTCAAGATTTCATGAGGCAAACAAATAAACAAACTTTGGTTGGAAAAAGAAACTTTAAATTACAACTTGTGGGAAAACTGTGAGCAACCAATCGAAATTGGCTACAATTATGAACAATATGTGGCATGCGAAACTCGAGTATATGCTGTTCAGATACAACTAACACACCCCTCTGACGTACCACAAGCAAATCCCACAAATCAAGAACATTTAAAATTACCACGAGTTACCATTCCACAATTTGATGGTAATTATTTAAAATGGCGTCAATTTTTTGACATGTTTTCACAACTGGTGGACCAGCAAGCGTTACCAAAAATACACAAAATGTGGTATTTAAAAACATACCTCTTTGGAGAAGCCGAACAACTCATTAGGCATTTGGCTCTCACTGAAAAAAATTATGAGATTGCATGGGGAATGCTGCAAGAGAGATACAACAACCTAAGAGTATTATGCTCTACGCTAATTCAAAAGCTGTTGGATCAATCATTCAACGGATCATCTGTATCATCAATTAAAAACTTTCATGACACTACGAAAGAGTGCCTGATGTCACTTGAAGGGCTCGATATAGCAACATCAAATTGGGATCCATTTCTCATTCATTTATTATTGAAAAAGCTTGATCGTGCAACTCATATTCGATATGAACAGTCGTTTAAGGATCCAAGAAGTTTACCCAACATGCAGGACTTCCTGGCCTTTTTGACAGCCCAATTTCAGTCCCTAGAAGCAGTTGAGCATAACAAACAGGCGACATCAAAATCATGCACGTCCGTCATTTCAACACACCAAGATAAAAACTATAAATGCAAGGTATGCAGAATTGGAACACATCCATTATTTGCGTGCCCATCATTTTTGCTGTTAAAATCAGCAGAGCGGCTTCAAGTTGTCAAGGACAACCAGCTGTGCATCAACTGTTTAAAAGATGGACATTTAGCAAGTAACTGCCCGTCACGAAGCTACACAAGGTGCATCAAAAAACACAACACATTACTACACATTGACAACCATTGCACAACGGGCTCAACACCATCATCCAAAGGAGCCACATCAAAGGCACTAAAGACACCCACATCGTTTTCGAAACCTGTTAGTTTATCCACGTCAGGTGGCTCTACTTGCAACAAATACGTTATGCTCAGCACTGTTTGTATACAACTAATAACAAACAGTGGACGAGAGCTTACATGCAGAGAGGTGTTGGATTCTGGCTCTCAAGTTAATCTCGTCACAGAGAGACTTGTTAAGAAGCTAGGACTCCAACAAAAACAAGCGTCATTCAGTATAGAAGGGATTGGAGCCAACAAGAAGGATTGTAAATCACGAATTAGTGTAACAATGCGATCCACAATAAATGGATTCGAGGCACGGCTTGAAGCGCTGGTGTTACCAAAAATTGTAAGCGCTCAGCCATCAAAATTTATAGATGTGTCGTCATGGAATATCCCCCCGAATATACCACTCGCTGATCCTACATTCTTTCAGCCCGGCTACATAGATGTGCTACTCGGTGCAGAATTTTTCTTACAAGTACTTTCAATTGGTCAAATCAAATTAAGCAACGATCTCCCAAGTCTACAAAATACTGTGTTTGGATGGGTGGTGTCTGGCCAGGTAGAAGAAACCAAAGTTACTTCCGCAACATGCGGCATTTTTAGTGAAGTTGATGAAAATACAAGTGCGTTAATCGAAAGGTTCTGGAAATTGGAAGAAGTTGAAAACACCAAATCGCAATTCACAGCCGCAGAAAAACGATGTGAATTGCATTTTTCTCATAACACTCAAAGAAACTCCGATGGACGATTTGTGGTAAAAATTCCCTTCACGGACAATCCAGCAGCATTAGGAGAATCAAAACAAATGGCTCTTAATCGTTTCATGGCGATAGAGAGGCGGCTAGGCAAAAACCCTGAACTCAAGTTTTCGTACACTAACTTTATGAAAGAATATAAAAGTTTGGGGCACATGACTGAAGTGTCAAATCCAGAAATTTGGCGTAGACCACACTACGTTATTCCACACCATTGCATTAGCAAACCAGATAGTTACGCAGTACCAAGTTACGAGTAGTGTTTGACGCTTCCGCGAAGACGTCATCAGGATTGTCATTAAATGACATAATGCACACTGGGCCGATCATTCAAAATGATTTGTTTACCATCTTACTACGCTTTCGAACACCAAGATATGTTTTCACTACAGACATTCAGAAAATGTATAGGCAGATCTTAATCAACCCCCATGATAGGATGCATCAAGTTATCATTTGGAGGAATGATCCCGAAGAAGAGATTAAATATTATCAGCTAAACACAGTGACTTACGGAACCAAAGCAGCGCCATATCTTGCCATCAAATGTTTGTTGGAGCTAGCCAAAGAAAATCGCACGAAATACCCCCTGGGAGCCACGGCATTGGAGAACAATTTTTATGTGGACGATGGCTTACTCGGAAGTGATAGTCTAACCACCGCCATAACGGTTCAAGCGGAGCTGACAACAATTTTAAGCACAGCAGGATTTGAGCTGCGAAAATGGTGTGCTAACCATCCGCAATTGCTGCAAGGGATTCCAGTAGACCATCAAGAAATAAATCTCGATTTTGACGAAGAATCACGTGACAGTGTCAAGACTCTAGGATTGACATGGCTGCCGAAGGACGATACGTTTTGCATCAAGACCAAAACCATATTCAGCAGCACCACAAGAGTCACAAAAAGAAGTGTGAGTTCAGAGTTGGCAAGAATATTTGATCCGTTAGGAATAATGGCTCCAGTTATCATAAACGCCAAAATATTCATGCAAGAACTATGGAAATTAAAACTTTCTTGGGATGAGGCGCTGCCTGCAGAACTACACAGCAAATGGATATCATTTCGAGATCATCTCCAAGACCTAAATGACAAACAAATTCCTCGTTATGTATTTAATTTTCAGTTTCCAGCATCGAGTCAGTTACACATTTTTGCCGATGCGTCAGAGAAGGCCTACGGAGCAGTTGCATACCTGCGGTCGGTCAATAAGGACGGAAGGGTAGCTGCAAGGCTGCTGTGTGCCAAATCCAGAGTTGCACCCATAAACCAGCAGCATCAGACAATTGCACGATTGGAGTTATGTGCGGCCCTACTGGGTGTGCAACTTGCAACTAGAATTCAACAAGATATAAAAGAATGTAGCGCGTCTACATATTTTTGGACTGATTCTGAGGTGGTGTTATCTTGGATAAATGCGGAGTCATCGTCATACGAAGTTTTCGTAGCCAATCGTATAGCAAAAATTCAGGACTGTTCTATAGCACAACAATGGCGACACATAACATCGAAACAAAATCCAGCAGATGTGTTGTCAAGGGGTTGTGATCCAAGAAACTTTATGCAATGCAACTTATGGTTTTATGGGCCATTCTTGCTACATGGAAACGAATCAATTTGGCCACAACCGTTCTGTAATAATAAACCCGAAACAACAGAAGAAGGCAAAAGAAAAGCCCCCAAGGCTCTAATAAGAGCCAGAAGTGACGCTGAAAACATGATCTATTCAATCAATCATGGTAACTCATTTAAGAAGCTTCAGCAAGTTGTAGGCTACTTGATTCGCTTTGGAGAGCATGCACGAGGCATAAGGCAATCCCGTCAAACCTCATGGGTACTAACTCCACTTGAATTGGATAAATCACTGAAATCGATTGTACGAACTGTGCAGATGGCCGACTTTAGTACAGAAATGTTAGCTTTAAGAAAGGATGGTGTAGTGAACAGAAACAGTACAATACACAGCCTCAAACCATTTTTGGACGACAACGGCTTTTTGAGAGTTGGCGGCAGACTAGATGCATCAACAGTACCATATGAGAATAAGCACCAGATGTTTCTACCGTATAATGATCCGATAACAAGGTTGATAATGCAATCAATACACGAAGATCACATGCATTGTGGTCCAACTGCATTAGTGGCACATACTAAACAACGTTTTTGGCCTGTCAAGGCAGCAAGTATGGCGAGGTCAATAGTTCACCACTGTGTCCGATGTTACAGGACGCGGCCACAACTGTTGCAGCAAATCATGGGAAACTTGCCAGCAATGAGAGTCACGCCAGCACGGCCATTTATCAATGCTGGTGTAGATTATTGTGGACCACTTTGGGTGCACTACAAATTACGCGGGAAGAGACCAACAAAGGCATATTTGGCCATCTTCTGCTGCATCGCCACAAAAGCAGTTCATTTGGAAATTGTAAGCGACCTGTCAACTGACGTGTTCATCGGAGCCCTTAAAAGGTTCATCGGTCGAAGGGGTCACTGTCAAAACCTCTACAGTGACAACGCAACCAACTTTGTTGGAGCGAAAAACCAACTTGCTGAACTATCACCAGCAATTTATTCAGTCAAAGCTCAAGAACAGATAATGAACACGTGCAATAAAAAAGGAATACATTTTCATTTCATCCCTCCCAGGGCTCCTCACTTTGGAGGTTTGTGCGAGGCAGCCGTGAAATCCGCAAAAAATCTGCTTCAAAGAAGTGCTGCATCGGCATCTCTCACATATGAAGAACTGGAAACCATTGTAGTGGAGATTGAAGCAATATTAAACTCGAGACCAATCAGCCCCCTGTCAAACGATCCTAATGATTTAAGTGCACTTACTCCGGGACATTTTTTGCTCGGGGAACCACTTACAGCACAAGTCGATGCAAGAGCAGTGGAGATGAAGTCATCTTTAGGAACCAGATGGAAAACTGTGTCAAAGATCAAACACGACTTTTGGCAAAGATGGTCTCGTGACTATCTTAACGAACTCCAATACAGACACAAATGGAGAGAACAAGCAAACAACATCAAGGAAGGTTCCGTTGTTATCATCAAGGAAGACAACTGCCCGGTACTTCAATGGCCACTTGGACGAATCAAGAGAATTTATAAGGGAGAAGATAGCATGGTACGTGTAGTTGATGTCAAAACAGCTTCAGGAATATTTAAACGCCCAATACATCGATTAGCTCCCCTACCAATAGAAGACAACCAAGCAGAAGTTCCTGTCACTACTGGGTCTACATATCACGAGGCACCCAGTCAGCATAACGACAATAGCACAGACGTAGCACGTAAAAGGAGAAGATCATCATCCTTCAACCTAGCATCGGTATTATTAATTTCGGTACTCATGCTACCTCTTATATTGGCAACCGAAGTCAAGAACTATGAATTTGACTCCAATTTAGGGATCCACTTCGAAGGAATTGCATCAATGAAAACGTCTAGAACAAAATGGCAACTTATTGTGTTTTATGATCTTAGTCCTTATTGGAAAGAAACAGAATCTTTCACGAATGGAACAGCAGCTTTGCGGCACCTTTGTCAAGAACTCCAACTCATACATTTTCAAAAGAGTGTATGCGAATCCATCGTACACACTTTTAACAATCTTGAAGAAGTACTTAAACAGGACAATAATCTTCTTGCTACAACCAAATCTAAAAGAAGTGCACCTAACATTGCAGACACTAATCGCTTTAAAGCTAACAGAATTAAAAGAGGTGCTTTGAACATCGTAGGAAATATCGCAAATTCATTGTTTGGAGTTTTAGACTCCGAATATGCTGAGCAAATGATCAAAACCATCGAAAAGGTCAAAGAAAATGAGGGGCATCTTCAACTCTTACTCAAAAATCAAACATCGATTCTGGATGCAACCATCAACATTATAAAACAAGACCAAGCAGCAACTAAAAATAAATTTGACAACATCGACGCAAAGGTTAAGGGGATATGGTCACGCGTGCAAAATCTTGACGACACAAATTATCAATTCAAAATGTTCCAAATTTTCATCTCATTAGCCACACAACTTACAGTCACAGCAGCAAATCTGCAACGCATCCAAACATCCATCATAGACGTTCTAACGGACACCCACCACGGGAAAATCAGTCCAATTTTACTTACACCAAACCAATTACTAGAGGAATTGTTAAAAATTCGGAATCATTTGACACCAACACTGCGACTACCTGTCGAATATGAGGATCGCATATAACTCTACAAACTTATGACCGTGGAAGAACAATTAACAGAAGACCACGTCATTTTTAAAATTTCAATACCTCTGTGTGATCAAGAAATATTCGAACTCTATAAAATGTTCCCAGTGCCGACGTTAGTAAACAACAGCATAATTGCAATCAAGCCATGCGATGACATTATCGCCGTTAACGCACACAGAGATCAATATCTTTCCATTAGCGAAACCCAACTAAACGCCTGTATTCTCATAAAAGCAGAATCATACTTATGTACCAATATACAATCAAAATAAAATAAAGGTTCGGAAATATGTTCCTGTGAAATACAGCTGTTTAACAACGAAACTCGACCAGAGTGCAACGTAGCACCCTTAAAAACAAATTCAACATGGATTCAAACAACAATGTCAAACAACAATCAATGGATGTATGCTGTAAGCACCCCCACACGAATAACTGCTGTATGTTAAGGCCAAAGTCAACAACTCACTTTGAAGGGATCCGGCATACTATCTCTGAAGCCCCAGTGCGTCATTAAGCAAAACTTTATTACAATACAAGGACAAAAAACATATTTCAGCAGCCGTCAAGTATCATACACTACCCTAGGTCAAGTGATAGACGCCCTAAAACCCAAGAAAACTGAGGCTCTTATCAAGGAAACTGATCAATACTATAATCAGCTACAAAACCTAACCGAACTTCAGAAGTCATTAGCGCATCAACAATATCTAGATCTACCAGCACAGATTCAAAAATTCAACTACCATTACTCAGCAATTGGATATACAGCATTGGGTTTGTCCATTATAATTACAAGTTACATCATTTGGAAAGAAAAATCAAAAAAGCACAAACTCCAATTGACAGAAGCACGATTTCCTCAACCACTACCACGTCAGAGATCAACAACATCTGGTTTTGTAGTCACCGTGACATAAGTCAACTAAGTGAGATCTTTATAACTTCAAATCTCACCAGGGGGAGAATGTACGGATTCAGAGTCACTGAACTCGCACGTTTTTTTGACTATGCAGAGTCAATTTTCATGGTCAGAGAACCGTGCATTTCAAGGTTTTGAGACAGTGCATTTTCCTCAAAAACAACCTTGGCTTTGAACGCGAGTAACCTCAACAACATAAAGTAAAAACAAAAGCAGTTTAACCTTTAAATCAAACAACTGTATGTCCAAGGCGAAAAACTTAATAAAGAAACCAGTTAGTATCAAAACGTTTTAAAGTGTATTAACTCTCCAACAGCAACATTGGTTTGTAGTCATCATATGCGCTGCAAACCCCAACACGCACCTGTCACACACCAACATGGGCACAACATCACAACAAAGAGCATCACCAGCCATACTACTGTTTGACTCCTTGGCCCACACCGACCGGTCACATGTGTTCCATCCGATACGCGATTTCCTATCCATGGAAAAGCGCAACAAGCACCCGGAATCGCAGAATTTCTCTTTCACCTCCGAGAACCTGCCAGGCACCGAATGACCGTGCCGCAACAACAAAACTTGACGGATTTTGGGCTCTATGCACTGCAATACATCGAGAGCTTCGTACAAGACAGCTACTTTCAGCATACACAGACCGAGCGCGCCTCATGGTTCGCCACTAAGCTCGTTAACAACAAACGAAGGATGCTAAGTACGCTAATTCAGGAACTGGCCGGCCAAGAACTGCCCCAGATTCCACTACCTGCGCTTACCGAAGCCAACGACGACGTCACTACTCGGCAGACGACGTCCGTCCACTCACACTCATACGCACACCAACACACAAGCCTGTCAGTCACCATCGGCAGAACCACACCCACCCTCGATGACGTAGCCGCCTTCGAAGAAGTCACGATAGAGGACACCACACTCATTCCTTGCTCACCGGAAGACGATAGCGACACAGTCACGTATCAGCCAGCAAGCGAACTCGACATAGTACCCACGTTGACACCATTTATACCCACGCCCGACGTCCAACAAACGATGGGCCTCCTCGAGGCAATACTTAATTTGGAAATGATTTCCACAATCGCCACAAGAAATAACTGACCAATCATTGCGTTTTGTTTTTTGTTTGCAGACTTAACAGTCCATAGTTATAAGATTAGAACTTTTTAAAGAGCGTGTAAAAAAATGCGTGCAACCCCACGACGACACGACACGAATTGAATGAAACGAAATAAATTGTTTTTTTAATATTTATAAAATCCATACAATATTTGAGTCGATACTTATCAAAGTCGTCCAAGTCACACATAAAGCTATTTTTGGAAATAAAAATGTTACATATTTGCGAATTCACTACATTTTTTTGTATTCATTCAGTTGGCCAAGATGAACAAGTCCGAAAGACATGATTAGTTGTTGTTTTTTGGACATTTTTAGCAACCATCAATACATGGAAATGAAGCAATTACCTAAATACAGTTCCATAATTTCAAATCAACTATTATGACCACAGAGTTGCATTTACTTTATTGCACATGGTTGTAAAATTCGAAAAATAGTCTGTCATTGGGCGGAATGCATACAAGTGAGCATTTACTTACTTACTTACTTAGTTGGCGCTACAACCGTATGTCGGTCTTGGCCTCATCTAAGAATTTGCGCCAGCCATTTCAGTCTCCAAGCTTCGTCAGGTTGTCCTCTACTTGTTATTTCCAATGAAGATGCGGTCGTTCTCTTCTGAGTTGACCGCCGCTGGGTATCGAATCGAATATTTTCTTCACTGGAGCATCATCTTTCATGCGCTGAACATTACCTGAACTCGATATTAATGCGCTTGACTATGTCGATGTCAGCGTACAGTTCATCATTTCACCGTATTCGGGTGATGAGCGTTTTATAGAGCGTGATTTTCGTTCGTTGAGGGAGGACTCTGCTTGTCAATTGCCTACTAGCCCAAAGTAGCACCTGCTGGCAAGAGTTATTATTCGTTTGAGCTTGATGCTGTGTTGTTGGTTGAGTTTATGCTGGATCCCAGATAGACGAAGTCCTTCACAACCTCGAAGGAGGTACTGTCAACTGAAACGTGGGTTTCAATACGCTGCGACGTTTGTTTGTTGACACCAAGTATTTCGTCTTATCTGCATTCACTGATAGACCCATTCGACTTGACTCTCTTTCTAATCTGGAGAATGCTGCATTGACATCGCGCGTATTACGGCCATCAGCATACGCAAGCAGCATAACACTCTTGTAGAATATTGTGCCACTACGTCTCAGATCAGCAGCTCGGATCATTGGGTTGAAAAGTCGCACGATAAGAAATCACCTTGTCTGAAACCTCGTTTGGTAACAAATGGTGGGGAGAGGTCCTTCTCGATTTTAGCTGCGCTGCTGGTGTTGCTCAGTGTCATCCTGCAAAGTCTTATTAGTTTTGCAGGAATACCAAACTCAGACATGGTGGAGTAAAGGTGATTCCTTATTGGGCTACAAAGGCGGCTTTGTAGTCGACAAAAAGATGGTGGGTGTCGACTTGTTTTTCTTAAGTCTTCTGCAAGATTTGTCGTAGCGTGAAAATCTGGTCAATGGTGGACTTTCCAGGTCTGAAGCCACACTGATAAGGTCCAATCAGTTCGTTTACAATGGGCTTCAATCTTTCACATAAAACGCTCAACAGGACCTTATATGCGATATTAAGAAGGCTTATCCCACGGTAATTGGCACAGATAGTGGGATCGCTCTTCTTGTGGATTAGACAAAGCACACTTAGATTCGAATCATTCGGAATGCATTCTTCCGACCATAATCTGCGTAGAAGCTCGTGAATTCATTTAAATATAGCTTCGCCTCCGTTCTTAAACAGCTCAGCAGGTAAACCATTAGCTCCCGCGACTTTGTTATTTTTAAGCCGAGCTATAGCTGTCAGAACTTCATCATATTCGGGCAGCGGAACCTCGACGCTGTCATCCGTAATTGAGGTTTCCGGAATATTATATATAGGCTTATATTAAAAAATGTAACCTTGATGTGGATTATGGCAAGCCATTCGTTCATAGGTGTGAATCGCAAGACGTGGGGCTGTAGTCTCTTGTCAACTACAAATCCGCAACCAAACTCGTGCTTCTCCGCATGGCCGCTGTAGTAGATATCAAGGGGTGCATATCCGAATGCAAACCTGTCCCTTCCATCGCATTTCTTGGATAGCAGTGATATCAGATTTGTATCTTTTCAATAAATCAGTCAGTTGGATAGAGGCACCTTCCCAATTAAGGGTTCGGACATTCCAGGTGCATATCCATAAATCCTTATCTGTTTTTCGTTTGCGGTAGTCGTCATCAGATTTGGGAATCAGTTTTCTTCTATTCTTATTTGTTTTCATTGAAATGGATTTTTACGGGTGGGCTTCAAACCCGACGCACAACCTGTTTTAAGCCTAGGGAGGCCCGCCACTCAGACTAGCCGCCAAACTAACAGTTATCATTTTTGACGTTGTCCAGGAAACACCACGTGGAGGTTTGAGTTGACTTGAGGCAATTTCACAAGGACTATGCTGACCTCGACAGGTTGAGGCAGTTAGACCTGACAGTGAGCATTTGCTCCAACTTAATTTTTCAAGTAAAATCTAGAGAACTTATAGATTTTTACTTAAAAAATGGAACGCTCATTTGTTTGCATTTTAGCCATTATGTTGACATCATATTAACATATTTAAGTGGAGTTAAGCTTTTTTTCGCACTTTTAAAATACATAATATACACTAAAAAAAAAGGCTAAAATAAGGCCAAATATTTTTAAAAATGGCAAAATTTATAGCTAATAGTATTTTTGAAATTTTCTGGCTAAACATTTTTTAAAATTTCTAAATCTAGCCAGAAAATGCCTTAATTGGCAACACTGAATATTTATTCTTTAAAGCATCTTGCCTGCTCTTTAGAGTCTGCGAAGGATGTTGCCAAATTAAATCCATCGATGAGCACTGGGAGAGCACTTCGTTCAAAATAATTAAGGAAATCTCCTCAACGTCTTTCTGCCGATATGGATCCAACAATAGTGCGTTGCCATGTACACCGAATGAATCTTGTGAGTCACAAACTCATGCCCATAGTGAGATTACCGCCGTAACAAAAACGGCTTCCGGCCATACTGCAAGTAATAGTTCATCATATCAAGCCCACAATTGTACTTCGCTGGCCCTTCAGCTATTTTACCTACATCTATAATAAACCCTTCCGATACTCTTCAAAATCAGGAATATTTTTCAACCACGCATACATCGCACCATCGCCCAGTGTCTAGTACAGAGACCTCACAAAATCTAATGCTCATCCTAGTATAGTGCTCGCCTGTTATTCAATTGTGATACCATCAGCATCTACATCTGTAATCCATACTGTTGATACCATCGCAAGTCTATCTGATTCATCGTTTACATCAGTTAATAAATACGCTGCTAACCAAATAGACCGCACGTCGTCACAAGTCGATTCCAAACATGGAAACTAACTGCATAATTCAACGTGTATTATATTCATCAAATCAGCCTCTTGTGTCTACAAATTGTGAACCATTGGTTGATCGGACTATATACACTGCTGATTCCAGCGTTATTCCGTCAATTTTCATGCCACAGCATTCCAACCAAAACGATATGCATCACGCCGTCAACGGTTGCATCGATGAATAAACTTTTGCATCATTAAATAATAATGTTGCCTGCCCAACAAACACTACATTGCCAAGAGTTCATAACGTAGCAGACATATCTTCTGTTCATCTACAGCAGAGTCAATTGCTTACATCACTTCAGCCTCTTGTGTCCACAAACAGTAGACCATTGGTTGAATTGATTGTAGTACCCCGTCGGCCACGTAAGACAATTTTCATCTCAAGACTTGCTGTACTACTACAGCTGAGAATATTGCTGCTTAAATTTATAGTAAGTTGCCGACTCCTTTGTCACATCCAACCTGTATTAAGCTCAATCGTAACATTCGTTCAAAATTCATGCATCTGACCCGTACTATAATATAATGATTTGCGAGGATTTTTGGCCAGATGGTGTCATCATCCGTGATTTCATCATCCGCCCTAACTCATTTTCCACATCAAGGAATCGTTCTCAAAACTACCTTGTCACAGTTGCTATTTCTCCAAAAAACTACTAAGCAGCAGTGCCAGGGGTGCTGCTACAAATTTCATTAAAAAAAGTCAAGATTTCTTAACTGTTAAGCACGATCTCGAACTGTATTGCCAAAACATGTCTGGAATTAGAACCAAAGGAACGCATATCTTTAATCATTCATCGCATGGCGATTTTGATATTATTGTGTTTATTGAAACCTGGCTAAACTCGGATTTCTACGACGCTGAATTCGTCAACCCTTAAATCTACCAAGTCTATCGCAAAGACAGAGATTCTGTGAAAACTGGCCTCCCCCGTGTTGGCGGGATTCTTATTGCGGTAAAACATACACTCCACTCTACTATTAGTAATGAATGCTGAATCTGTACTGGATCAAATGTGTGTTTAAATTGAGGGATCGAAGGATCTTTTTATGTTTGCGCTTCTTATATACCTCCAAATTGTCACCTGGTCGTTTAAGGCGATTTCAATCTCAGCAATGTTTCCTGGCTGCACCTTGATCGTGATTTTATACGATCGAACATAAATAGGTCATTTGAAATAAATTTTTTTGATAGTTTTTTTGGTATTGAGTTGTCTCAAATTAACTCGTTTGTCAATAAAATAAATAAGATCTTGGACTTAATTTTTATTTCAAGAAATATAAGATTCAATCCTTATGAATGTTTATCCGTGTTCTCACCAGTAACTTTTCATCATTTGCCTCTTGTACTGGAATCTAATTTTTATGAATGTTTGCCTTGTGTTCAAGAAAGCTATTATTTCAGTTTTAATAATTGTAATTATGATATTATATCTTCTCTTCTGAATGACTGTTATTGGGATAATATATTTTTTGAAAAAATACCGCATCATGCTATGATGCTTTTAAATCTATAGTACATAATATTTTCAATTATACTATTCCGCGTATGTCCCGTTTGAAATATAAGTTGCCTGGTCTAAAAAAACTAAAAAGCCAGCGCAATAAATTCTTCAATTTGTGTAAAGTTACTAAGAACCCTGATCAAGAACGTCTCCACATGCATAATGTCAGAGAATTTAACTTTTTAAATAAATTTTTATTTAAGCTGTGAATCAAAAATAATTGTAAATCCTAAATCGTTTTGGAATTTTATAAAATCTAAAAAAGATGGATCAACTATCTCAGCTTCAACGATCTTTAACAATAAATGTTTGCATTCTATTTCTGAAACAGTTAATTTATTTGCTGATTTTTTTTAAATCGAATTTTGAATATGGTGGAACGGCGCCAAGTTTTGCAATTCTGGATGATATAAGTGAGTTCACTGATCTGGGCTCTCTATCTATATGCAAGACAGAAGGTCTTGGAGCTTTAGCCATATTAAATTCTTCTGTCAAGTCTGATGCTGATGGTTTATTTTCAATTTTGCTCTGAAACTGTGTTACGGCTTTCTCTAAGCCATTTTGTTTGATCTTTAATAATTCTTTATCTAACGGAAACTTTATTGATTGCTGGAAAATTACGCCCATTTTTAAGAGTGATGCTAAAAATAATATTACTAATTACCACCCTATATCCAAGTTGTAAAATGTTTCAAAACTGTTCGAATCCTTAATTAAGTCAAAACTTTACTTTTTAGTGAAGTACAAAATATGTTCTGAACAACATGGATTTGTAGCTGGTAGATCAACGGTGACTAACTTGAAAATTTGTTCAAATTATTGCGTATCATCGTTTGAGTTTGGCTGCCAAGTCGATGTAGTATACACAGATTTTTCGAAGACTTTCGATAAAGTGCCTCATGCTTATCTCATTGAAAAATTAGCCAAAATGGGATTTCACTCGGCTATTTTAAAGTGATTTGACTCTTATCTTACTCTGGTTCTGTCTCCATAAATCTCGTGCACTCCTATAGCTATTTGGCGGGATTTGGTGTGACACAAGGAAGTGTGCTTGGCCCCTTACTTTTTATATTATATATAAATGATATTAATAATTGTTTTAAGAATACACAATTTCTTCTATATGCTGATGACTTGAAGCTTTTTTCTAGATTCTCTAGGCCTGATGATATCTCATCACTTCATCCAGAAATGCTCGCATGCTACTTTTTGAAAGTCTTCAGTACCTATTAGGTTAGGTTAGGTTAGGTAATGGTGGCTGAGCCGATAGACGACTCGTACACTTAGGCCAGTGCAGGCCCGTTGTGATACCACATGATCTCTTTAAAACCTACTAGAGATATTTCCCTCCTGAAACCAGTTCGAGCGGATAATGAATTTAAGGATATGCTTGATTTCCAGGCACGAGACTTTGGCAAGTCCATTTAAAAAGGGATGGCCCAGAGTTGCCATTCTCCTTTTAGCTAGAGCCGGACATTTGCAGAGGACGTGCTGAACGTTTTCTAACTTCTCCTCACATCTGCAGCTTCTGCAGAAATCGTTTGATGCAACTCCCAACCGAAGAGCATGCTCTCCGATCAGGCAGTGACCCGTTAGGATTCCTACTATTTTTGACAGGTTTACCCTGCTTAACTCAAGCAGTGAGTTGGTGCGTTTTAAGTCGTAGGTAGACCATGTTAGCTTAGTTATCCTACATGTATCAAGGCGTTCCCAGCGTTCTTGTGCAAGACCTAAGGATCTGTTCTTGCACTGGAGTTTATAGCAGGAATTGGGTATACCAATAAAGTCCTCATTTAAGAGGGTGTTCGAGGTCGTACCCTTCCTTGCCAATTCACCGGCCAAATTGTTGCCCTCGATATCCTGGTACCCATATGAGGTGAAGCCTGAGTAGCTTTGCCATCTCGTTAAGAGATCTGCGGCACTCAGTGAGAGTTTTAGAGTTCTCAATATTTGAGTTCAGTGCTTTCAGTGCAGCTTGGCTATCTACTTGTTCTCGAAGTTTGGATCCATCTGTGAAGATTTTTATGGCAGAGGTTTTAAGGGGGATTTTGTTTGCGCAGTCTAGTCGTGAAGGGATGAAAACTACGTAGTTCTTTTCAAGATTTAAGCACGGCACACAGTAGTCTGTTTTGTCGGGTGCAGACGAGTTCAGAATAATTGTGTGGCCGCAGTTATTACCTATCCAATTACCAGATTATCTAAGTCTCAGGGCTACTGTGTTGGCACATTCCCTGGCAAAGATATCGAGAGGAGGAAGGTGCAGCATGACATTGAGGGCGCTAGTTGGTGTTGAGGACAGTGCCCCCGTAATACAAAGACCTGCGCTTCTTTGCACCTTTGCAAACTTCTGAAGTGCGGTTGCCTTATCAAGGGCCCTCCACCATACCAGTGAGCCATACATTAGTATGGGGTGGACAATTGCTGTATAAATCCAGCGTACTATTTTGGGCGAAAAATCCCATTTTTTCCCTATAGCTTTTTTACAGGCAAATAGTGCTATGCTTGCCTTTTTAACACGTTCCTTAATGTTAACATTCCAGATAAGCTTCTTATCCAAAATAACTCCTAGGTATTTCGTGCTGTCGCTAAAGAGCAACCTCGTGCCGTTCATACGCGGAGGTTCTATGTTGGGGGTTTTATATTTCCTAGTGAAAAGAATGAGATCTGTTTTCTCGGGGTTTACACTTAAACCACACTAGGATACCCATCTCGAAAGAATTAAGAGTACTCTCTCCATGAGTTGACAAAGAGTCTGGGGAATCTTTCCGCTAAAAATGATTGCAATATCGTCTGCATAAGCAACAACCTTGTAGCCTTCCCCCTCCATGATACGCAACAGCTGGTCAACCGTCACAGACCACAGAAGTGGAGATAAAACTCCTCCCTGCGGAGTGCCTCTGCTTACAAACCTGCGAGTGGAGGATCCCCCAGTTCCGAGTTCACCACCCTGCCCAAGAGCATCTGGTGTATGAAACTCACGAGAAAATAATCCACCCCCAGTTCCGACAAGGCCAAGGTGACTGCACATGGAAGGACGTTATTGAATGCCCCTGCTATATCTTGAAAAGCAGCAAACGCGTATTCTCTATTCTCAAGTGATTTTTGGATGGTAGACACAAGAGAGTGCAGAGCTGTTTCTGTAGATCTGCCTTTAATGTAGGCATGTTGGGATTTTAGAAGCCTGTCAAGTTTCGGCTTAAGAAGAAGCCCAATAAGTCTCTCTAGAATTTTAACCAGGAAGGAAGAGAGGTGTATAGGTCTGAAGTCATTCGATTTAGTGTGAGAGGACTTACCCGCTTTCGGTATAAAGATAACTTTTGTCTCTCTCCAAGCTGTTGGAATATAGTTAAGGCGTAGACAACTATAGTAGATTGCCTGAAGCCAGAGTTCTATAGCATTGAAGTTATAGTGGAGTTTGGCTGATATAATGACATCGGGACCCGGATATTTGTAAGGTTGGAATGAATAGATCGCCCATCTTAAATTCTCCTTGCTGGTCAGTTGCTCAATCTGTTGAGGCGTAAGGTCGCAGGGGGGTGTTTGAAAGCTGGAAATGTCAGAGCAAACATTATCAGGAAAATGCGCATCCATGAGTATATCTAGGGTTTCGATGCATGAATCCGTCCAGGTGCCATCTTCCTTTTGAAGAAAGCTTGGTACTGTCAGTACCTATTAACTCAATGTATTCATTGGGAGGTTGTTTATTAGTGAAAGTTAAGCTGATTTTAGACCTTGGGGTAGTTTTTGACGAAAAGTTTCTTTTTGTAGAGCACTTGAAATTTATTCTGCCCAAAGTGAATTCACGCCTTGCTTTTCTTCGTAGTGAATTTTGTTCCCCACACATTTAAAGTACTATATAACTCTTCAATAATATCTATGCTGGAATACGCCTCCTAAATTTGGGGCCCAGTTTATGTCATCCATACATTAAGACTCGAATGTGTTCAGAAATCTGCCACCAGATCAATGTTAAGGCCTATGTATACTGTAAGAACCAAAACTTCTTTAAAGTTTTGCCCTATATATCTAACTGTTACATTTGTTTTCTTTCAGATGTTTCTGCTGGGTAGTCGGCCAGCAAACTCTTAGGGAAACGTCCTGATAGGCAAAAAGGAATGCGAGGGCATGTCGAGGGAAGGGCTGAGCTCAGAAGGCTAATTAGTTTAAATTTATTATAAGGTATTAGGTTTAAGAGTAATGAAGTCTTAGTTTGTAAGTTCAAAATAATAGCTAAGTAAAACTTAGCAGCTATCGATGCGATACGGAAAATTACATCTAAAAACCCATTTGGGTATGAAACCTGAAAAGGAAGCGTTCTATTTAGGTTAGGGATTTTTGTAACAAAGGGCTTATCAGCATATAGACACTATTACAACGATGCCTATAACACCAGTCAGAGGAATGCGAGCAGTCATTCCTACTGGGGTTCAGCAATCACATTGAGTCTGCCAATTTGTTATTAGGTAGTCGGATAAATCTATAGACATTATTATAGAATACTTACAACACCAGTCAGAGGAATGCGGGCAGTCATTCCTACTGGGGTTCAGAAATAATTGCATCTGCCTATTTGTTATTAGGTAATCTAATAAATTCATACATTGTTACAACAACGCTTATAGCACCAGCCAGAGGAATTCATGCAGGCGTTCCTACTGGGGTTCAGCAATACCAATTAAGCATTGCATCTGCCAATTTGCTATTAAGCAGTAAACAAAATCCATATACATTATTTCAGTACTACTTTAACACCATTCAGAGGAATTGCAGGAATGCAGGCGTTCCTACTGGGGTTCAGCAATAACGTTAAGTATTGCATCAGCCAAATTTTTTACTACGCAGTGAAATAATATTGATTTAATTTGTCTTTAATGATTGTCGTTTGTTTCTTTTTATGTGCAACGGGACGATCGGATGATGTCAAGCCAAGAGCGAACAACTACAACGTAAGAATTCCAAGGAAATAAAGTCGGTGGCCGAGACCACACAAGCGAGAGTGAGAGGGAATAATTCATGGCATGACTCGGAGGTTCAAAGCGACGGTATGGCGAGGAAGATCGTCATTCAGTAAAGTGCCGTCAACCAGAGCGGTTATTCAGTAAAGCGCCGTCAACAAAAGTGATTGAGCTCCAGTCGCGAACCAAAGTATATTTCTAGCAGTGCGTGAGCATCGTTAAAGTGTCGAACAAGTAAACGGCTCGCGGTCGAAAATAAAATCAACCTAAACGCCGACATTAGTGGACACCAGTAGCCAGCAGCAAGCAGCGACGTAAACGCCAAGCAGTAAACGTCAGCTTCAACGACGCAGCAGCAAGCGTCGACATCAACTGAGTAGCTACCATTAGTAGCAGCGCAATGCCGATGCCAACGGCACCACTATCAGCGGCAGCAACGCATAAAAACGAGCGTCAAGTACATCGGTAGCCAGCGATTTGAATTCAGCAGCGCTCCAGACAGCGTAAGAATCCTTTTAAATATATTTAGTGCACTCCGCCCCTTAAAATACCCTTCCTTACTTACCTTCATTTTCCCATCTTGGGAAACGGATAAGAGTTGTCCGGTCAAGCGTTCCTTCCTTAAACCCCTAGTTGCCTCCTTGCAGCGAGTCTACTTGGTCTTGGGAAACGGATGAGAGTCATCCGCTCAAGTACCACCTCCCACACTTGTTACCACCGTGTAGCAAGAAAACCCTTATTGAAACTGGGAAACGGATGAGAGTCGTCCGCCCAAGTTTCACTTCCCACATACGTGTTACCCTGTGTAGCAAAACTACCCCGTCCAGTCTTGGGAAACGGATGAGAGTCGTCCGCCCAAGCACCACATCCTGGGTCTGCACTACCTTTTTGTAGTGAGATCCTTCCTTGCGAAGTGTGCTAACATAAACCGAGAACCAGATGACCAGATTATCGACATCAGGAGCCTCTAGGATAAGAATGCAAATCACCGAATAAGTATTATAATATTCCGTGTCACTTTAAAATAATATACATATATATTTTAATATTTATTGACTATTTGGACTTAAATATTTACATATTCACATTTAACTTGCGAGATAATTATATAACTAATTGAATAATAAATTATTTCGAACGATACCGTGAGAACGCATCGTTACAATACCAATATAAACCTACCCCATATAATGTGCGGTGATTGTTAATGGGCATAAAATCTTTGGAATCCTCGAAGAAAATTTCAATCACTTCTGTTTATTCATGATATTGTATCTGGTAAAATTGAAAGTCCATTATTGCTGCGGTTAATTAATTTTATTATTTCGTCTAGGCCAGCGTCGGGCACATTTTAGTTTCCCAAACACACGTGTTTGGAAACAAAATGCTGCTTGAGCGACGTCGACACATGTACACTATAAGCTTCTTCGTGTGGCTTTAAATCGTGTGCGTTCGGCTGTTGCCTTGTTTCGATTTTTGCTAAGCAAATCAAGTCAGTTGATGTTGAGCACTTGCTGTAGTTAAGTCTGGCTGAGCAATTTTACAAATGCACAAATAAAAATTATGCCTGAAGAATAGAGCTGTCCTAACAAACTTTTTTTCGAATTTAAATTCATACAGCTCGGAAAAACGTGACATTAGGCGGCAAACCGAAGCTCCAGAATTTTCACGGTGATCGCCTAATGCCTAACCCTGCCTAGTTGGGCTCAAAATTGAGAATGAAGGAAAATGGGACAAAATTTCACTATTTTTAAGGTTTTGGCGATTTTTTTGGCACTAGGCATCAATTTAGTATAAAAAAATATTTTAATTGTAAAGTACACATAAATTACCTTTCCATAAACTATTATAAGTTAAGAGTCGGTTGAGATTTATGGTTTCTTTAAAATATTCAAATTTACTATGACAGCAGAAACAAGCAAAAACTACTAAAATCCATTTTTGTTATTTATTTATTCAGAATGAAATACAAAAAGAATTGCAAGAAAACTTTAATAAACATATATTCCTCTTATAGAATATCATCTCATTTAGTCCCACTTTTAATTCAAAAGATCAGATTTTTTGTGTGTTGGCCAATTGTCTTTATAATATTCTCTAACCTGCAACAAATACTGTCTCTCTTCTTCGTCTTGGGTCAGCGTACGATTGTACTCGGTAATCAATTTAACCGCTCTTTCAGCGGGATCGTTAACGACATGAATACTTTCGCAAATTAGAATTCCTTTGGCAAAGTCTTCACGATCACTCCATGTTGACGGGTCGCTTTTTAAAAAATCCATTTTTATTTCCAAGCGATGAAATAATCCTTTGCTGTTAGTAGTAATGAAATCACTTAAATCTCTTCTAGCGAACGATTTAAATTCTTCAATAGAAACAACATCTCTTGTGCGATAATCTGTGTAATCTTCGTCGTCAAGATGCAATGCTGTCAGCATTTTCTTCTTTGTTTCCAATGGCACTTGTTGATCAAAAAATGCAAACGCTGCCGGCTCTTCTGATAAAAATGACATATGTCTTCGGAATTTGTCAACCAAAGCAGCGGAAACTTTTGGAACTGGGTAATTAACTATTTGTTTGATGAGAGTTAAGTCTTGAAATGGGGCTTCGATCGCTTTGTCACATCGAAACCAGTATTTTATATAAATGCGAACCAAAAAGATGCATATTTCACGTAAGCCATCCAGTTCTTTTTTTGCCATTTGGAACTGATTCCGAAACAGGAACATTTTAAATGAGTAAATGGCCTTTGCCATAAAGCGAGCATGAGAAATTGCTCCAGGAGTACGAAGTTTATAAACACCACTGCCTAGAAAAAGAATTGCCAGTTCCAAGAGCTCCTTGCAGTCACCACGCGGTTGCCTATCCTGTAGATGTAAACGGCAGAAAGCTATCAGCTCTTCACATTCTTCAAAACTTATACTTTTCTTAGTTATTTCATCGCTCATTCCAGACTCATACTTGGTAATATCTATATTTTTCCATTGTTTGCCAAAACGATCAAACGCCGTTACCTCAGGTGCAGATGATATAGCGAAAAAGGCTTCAAAAATCGCACGAAGCATAAGTTCGCTAACATGTCTTCGGCATGGAAACTTCAGCAACGAGTGACCAAGAAATTCTTCTAGGCGGATTACGGCTCCATTTAAGCGGCCAGTGTTAGAAGAGGTTGTGTCAAAACAAACCATTGCAGTTAGATCTGCAATTTTCCAGTTGTTCAAAAGCTTGAACACGGCCTCTGCTATTGATTCTCCAGATCCATCTTTAATTATCGGTATTCCCAATAGTTTATCATTCCTATCGGAAGTGAGTACAACAGCCAATCTGTCATGTTTTCCTCTACCAGTTAATTCTGGTAAAAGTTTGGAATCCCAGTGTATGACGAATGTTCGAGGTATCTATGTTATTAAAGTTAAATTTAAAACAATATACAACTGACTACTATCTTCTATATCTATACTACATTATATTACTTGTAAATTAATTGACTAAAAATTAAGTTTTTATTACTTCGTAGTTATCCAACATATCTTTTGCTTGTCTGGCACGAAAACTTGTCCGCATACGATGAACGGATGTGCGATTTAGAACAAGTTTGCTTACATCGTGTCCCAATGCAGCCGCCGTTGCACTAATAAATGGAATCGCCCCTGGAGTTGACATATTTTCGAAATCCATACATGCGAGCATTCTGTCATTAATAAAATGATGTTTTCCACGCATTCTTTGTTCTGTATTTTCTAATTTGGGGGCGTTGGCGAGTGCGTAATCGTCATTATTTCCACTACACTCCATTGCCTCTTCGATAAAATCATTTTCTTCGCTATGGTCAAAGTCAAAATTTTCAGTGAAATGAGATGCAGATGATCGCTCTGTGAATGACAAAATTTATAATTGGAATTAAAATATGAACACAAAATCTTGAGCAGCTATTACTATCATTGTAATTCACTGCATTGAGTAATACCTGCTTCTTGCGTCAATCGCTTTTCTTTCCGATGTTCTTCACTAGCCATTCGCTTCATTTTGCGTTGCTCTTTTAATGTGAGATTCATATCAATGCCAATCATACTCCCAACAAGTCCTGGCTCACGTTGCTTAAGAAGAAACTGCCTGTCTTCCTCGACTGTAATAAGTGTAAGTGCATCTAGATGAGCTACATCAAAAAGCGTTTCCAAATCGGCCTCGAAATTTTTCACTTTTTGTTGACATGTCCTATACTTAGATTTACTATTTTTTTGCACATTTCTCAAGTCACCGTACAATTTCTTTAGTTTCTTGAAACAATTGTCTTCACTTAAAGTGGGTAGTCGAGCCTTATTCCAAAACTGAAGTACTTCATCAATTACCAAACGAGCACTTTCATTTTATCATGAATTTACTTTCATTTCATTTACCTGCAATTTATTATTGCGGATATGATAGTATAACGTTTGCAGCACTTTCCGTTTCGATGGCAGCTTCGATCCTAATATGTGTTCTTCACAATTCCCCACTAAAAACACAAAAGAATCTGAAGATCGAAGATTAATTTTTGCCTGTTTTGAAGTTGAAGTTTTTTGCTTAGATTATTTATTGCACGTATAATTTGTCGGCTGTCAAGTACTGTCATAGAATTAACCCAGCAAACTAAACGAATCGTTATAATATTTAAATGTAATCAAAAGAGCGAGCATTTCTCTTGTTAACGATAATCATTTGCGATTAACCAATGATAGCCGTCTATAACCTCATATTCGTCTATATTAGAATTGACTTCAAATGGCGTTAACGATATTCATTACAAGTAAAGTTAATTTAATTGAGATCTCCGTCAAATTCAACTGGCTAGTGGTTTTTAAAATCTCAACCGATTTTGAACATCTTATGCTTGTTTGAAAGGTAATTGTGTGTTATTTACGATAAAATTATGTAAAAAGGCTAATTTGATGTCTTGTGCCCTAAAAATAACCTAAAACTTAAAAATAGGAAAATTTTGGCCTACTTTCCCACTATCTCAACTTTGAGTGCAACTAGGCAGGGTAAGGCATTACGCCATCAGTATGTAAATTCTGGAGACTTGGTCTGACGTCAAGTGTCACGTTTTTCCGAGCAGTATGAATAAAAATTCGAAAAAAATTTCGGCTCCATACAACTGGAGGACAGCTCTACTGAAGAATGGGAAAATGATTTGTATCTGTAACATGCTGTCAAAAACGTAATTTACGTAAGAAAAAATGGCAAGCATTAAATTCGCTCCCATTAGCTTTAACATACTTAATAAAATTGCGCCACCGAGTAGACGAACGCAAAACACATCTGCATCGATGAACTTCCAGCTTAAAACTGACGAACGCCAAGTTGCTCTTCGTTTTTCTCTGTTTCACACACAAGCAAAGAACATGATAATATGTGTGTGCCCATCACTGGTCTAGACAGTTGCGTTATTTTAAAGTATTTTTTATCAAACTTCATAGAACAAATTATGCCTTAAATGAGCCTATTGCTAGAGCCCTTATGTTATTTAATGATTTGTCTCTAAAATATTGTATTGATTTCACTATGTCTAAGGATAGTCTAAAAAACTTTCTGTCATTTATCTTATAAGCTTGTGTTGCAATTTTAAATTTGTTTGCTTTTTCCGTTTCCTTTTTTCGTTTTTAAAAATTAATATAAAATTGGTTTTATTTAATATAATTTTAATTTATTATGTATTAACTTACGTCTAGTCTGTAAGAATTTATAATTCATAGACTCAAACAAATAAATAAATAAAAAAAGTTATGAGCTTCCAAGTCGACGGCGCTAAAATGACAAATAATTTTTGAAACGCCGCTATATTGCTATTTTTTATAAATAAATATACTATATAAATATACTATCTTAAAAGTTTTGAGTACCTGTATTATTTACTATTTCCAAACAACATTCATGAATATTGCATATTTTTCGGCCTGTCTAAGCAGACTGGATACCCTTATATGGGTGTACCGGTATCCTTATGTAACATTGATGGAACAATTCATAAAACTTAAAAATCTGCAACAGTCCCTGTCTTGGAGAAATATGTTTTAAGAAAAGATGTACCTAAATTTTTTGATATAATTATTATAGATGGGTTGCACTGCAAAATGTTCCAAGTACTTTTGGGAATATAAAAAAAACATTCTATCAACTGTTGTGTGCATAACAAACAAAAAAAAAACAATAGCATTAATACGTGTAAAAATAATATAAACAAAACACCTAGTCACAACCAAGGTCAGAACCTTGAAATGCTGAGCACATCTGAATGCAGTCCGATCTTGTTAAATAGCGACAAATAAACAATTACAGAATATAAATAAAACAAAATGATGAATGAATTATAAATTGAATTAGTCAGTGGGTCAACGCGAGCGGCCACTTCAGTTTGAAATTAAATATAATAAAAGACAAGATCATATTGCAAAGTGTACATGTGGGTCAATATGTTAGGATAGGTGTGAAAATAAAATTTCATAAGAATAGTTCGATGGAGTAGGTCATCTGACGAAATGATTGTTTTCATAATTGTTAGTTTTTAAATCTTGAGATAACAATATGAAATCAATCAGAGTAAATAAGAAGCACTGAGAATTTGAAGTATGTCATTTTAAAATGCATATTTCAGCATTTCTGTCGTAACCAAAGAATTGTGATTGGTTACAAGAATATACAGAAGTTAAGAATTTATTGTAATTTTATTATTTTAGCTAAACATTTTTGATTAATAAAGCAGAGTCTAGACAGTCGAGTTTGGAGCCCAAGCTGAGCAATAAAAATTTGATAAGTATACTGTTTTAATTTATCTTCAAAAAGAGCGGCCTCTGAGGCCTTCGATATCAGGGTGGCTCGCTTTAAAAACAACAAGTAGGATTCTTGTTAGATAGATCCCAGTACAAAGGACGATCTCCTGTCAACATAAAATCTCATGGCTTATCCTGCAACACCATACCCAACATTGGCAATATAATATCATAACATGGCGATCCTGAGAACGAACCTGTGAAAATAGATCTTGTGAGATAAGTCCCGCAAATATAGATACTGAGGACAACAAATCCACTAATTACATTCGGAAATCTGTAATGTCGTAGGATAAAGAAAGTTTAGACGTATTTTTCGAGAAGCTGAATCATGCAACGCCGATACAATAAAAAGAATAGGTGCCGTATTACGTGCCAGATGCCTTGAGTGAAACAACAGCACTGCTGGACCAGTTTTCAGATAATTTCAAAAGGGAAAAATATCTGAAGACACAGACAGGAAGAACACAACAGGTGTAACCAGAGACACCAAAAAAAAAAACCAGAAGAGGAACAGCGGTGAATAGAAGACGAAAACTTGGCGAATTATACAGGGTAATTCATCTAGCAACAGGCGGGAATAAGAGGAAATTGATAGAAGAATTGAAACAGATAAAAAGCGGCGTATATGACAGTCATACCAAACCTAACGAAAACTTATAGACAACTCGCAATGCTGGACCAGAAAAGGAAAGCATAATAATAAATGAGATTATCGAAAATAATCTTGGATCTGCAGTGACAAGGACGGAAGTGTAGAACACATCAACAGCAAGCATATTTACAATAATAATAATAAGTTTTATGATATATATATAGCATATAAGATAAGTCAATATTTTAAGGTATATGTGCATAAAAGAGTAAAAAGAGTACAGAATGTTTAAAACAATAATAATAACTATTTTAATTTCAATAGTTTTAGTTATTTTATATAAGATATCTATTTATTTGAAAATATATATTAAAGACAAAACAATGATGTTAGCGATTGAAAACATATAAAATATATTTAAAATAAAATGACAGAATTTGCAACCATTTGTTACTATCAAGGATGTTTTAGGATATTGTTTGATAAAATCTGCTCAAAGTGTAAATGTAAAGTTATTGATATAGGAAAAGTAACATACATACCTTACAAAACTGAAAGGTTCCATATAAAATATTTTGAATGCACAAAATGCAAAAGAATAATTGGCAAAAATGGAATCAGTATAAAAGAAGCAAAAATTACTTGTAATAAATGTAAATAAAATTATATAAATAAATGGAAATAGAATACATTAAGAAGTTATTGAGTAAATTAAAAAAGAGTTATCTTAGAACATAAACGAGTGATTTTATAATAAAGATTAATGAATTTGATGCAATTATAGAAAAAATTAAAAATTTATTAAGACCAAAAGGGGAAGAATTAGAAACCAAAATGGCTTAATTTGATTTAGATACAGTTTCTAAACTAGTTCCTTTGTTTCAAGGAGATTTTCGTAAGTTAAATAATCTCATAGGGTTAATTGAATTTTACCATGACACTTCAAAAGATGACACGCAAAAGAAAACACTAATTAAGTTCATATTAGCTACCAAATTAGCAGAAAAAGTAAAAACCGAATATTGACTGAAACAAAACCTGAGACATTAGAAACATTTAAAAACATACTGCAAAACACATATAGAACAAAAAAAGATAGCTTTAACGTTACACCATGACTTAACGAAGATATATCAAGGAAGTTTAGGGATATCAGCATTTGCATCAAAGATAGAAAATCTATTAGCGCCATTGAATGAACTACGGATAAGTAAGCAAGGTGTTGAATATCGTGAATTAATAGTAAAGCTGAACGATAAAAAAGGTATGACAACGTTCAAGAATGGTTTAGTTGAACCTTTTAAGTCAGTTGTTTTAGCAGGTCGGCCGGAGGGCAGGAATAGCAATTATGTAGCAAAGCATAACAATAACAATAGAAGGTACGGTAATAATAGAAGCAATAATGCAAATAACAGTTAAAACAATAACAGAGGAGTGTATAATAATAATTTTAGAGGTAATAATAGTAGAGGAAATAATAAAAATTTCCCATGGTTACAATAATAGAAATAACAATCGGGGTAACTAAGTAGCCACCGGTATCCGGAGACTGCGGAATTCTTACGTAATAAACTGAAACAAAAGAAAGAATATAGAATTATCAATGTAGCTAGATATAATGAATTATCCAATTATGTTAATGTGAAGATAGGTGATAATATAGCAACATTACTTGTAGATACGGGAGCAGATATATCCTTATTAAAGAATTAGATGTTAAATGATTATATAGACGATAATGATATTTATAAAATAAATGGAATAACTAGTGAGATAACACTTTCTTTACGAAGTTCTAATATTACATTAAGATGGGAAGATAGAAATCTAGTAAATAAATTTTAGATAATGGATGAGAAAACAAATTTCGTAGCAGATGGAATTTTAGGCAGAGATTTTCTGAACAAGTATAGTTGTAAAATTGATTATGAGAAGTATACACTTACAAAAGCGGTTGATGATGAAGAGTTTGTAATACCAATGGACATGCAAATAGTAACTGTTAAAAATATAAAAATTCCCGCAAAAGCAGAATCTGTAATAGCTGTAGACATAAATGTCGTTGAAGAAAGCGTAGTGTGTGGTAAAGAAGTTAGAAAATGAGTGTTTGTAGCAAATACAATAATTCCAGCATTAGGTGTGAAGCATGTAAAATTTGAAAAAAAAAATGAAAAATTATGAAATATTGTTTTTTAAGAACAACTTACCAAATGATAATAAAATAAATAAATAAACTGGCCATTTCAGCTCTTGGAAGGACTTTGACCTAGCTTCTATTGATCAATTGTGTTGTGCGTGTTATTAAATGTTTGATCACAAATGACCGAGAACTGGACCTAAGTGTTTTATGCCGACCCCGAACGGCTTATGTTCTCAAGAAGCTTTACATGGCAATTTTTACTCTCTGAGGTTTGCCATTGTCTGCAGAGAGGTGACGACCGAACAGAAAAATTAATTCCATTTAAAAAACTTTCTGTCTGAGCTGGAATTGAACCCAGGCTACCGCAGTTCTTTAGCTTAGGGGCCACGCACTCTACCCACTAGGCTACGGCCGCCACACCAAATGATAAAAGGTTTCAAAAAATTCAAGAGGAGATCAAGATAGAGAAACTTGATAAGCAGGCGAAAGAATCAATATTAGAAATTTGCAATGATTATCAAAACATTTTTCATGTGGAAGGAGAGTTTAACGAAAAATAATTTTTATGAACAAAAGATATCAACAGTTGATAAATCACCAGTATACAAGTTATCGTAAACAAATCCCCTGCCTTAATAAAACTCAAAAATGTATATTAAACACAAACAACAATAATTGAAACCAGCGCTTGACAAATTGCTGACATAGCGTCTGCAGCTCTTTCGCCAACGGCAACTTATCGCAGCGATGTTTTCGGGCAGCGATCAAGTAGGGATAGCTTTAAGCCTTTATGTTTTGTTTGTTAATTTTCAGTTCTAAATAAAGACTCAAGCAAATGAAACACACATTTTGTTAATTGGCGCCCAACGTGGGGCACGAAGAAATGAAAGTTAACTATTAAAATCAATTTTAAAGAACTCAACTATAAAATTCAACTTTAAAGAACTCATCTATAAAATTCAACTTTAAAGAATTCAACTATTAAAACGCAACTTTAAAGAAATCAACGATAAAAATTCAACTTTATAAATCAACTGCAAAATTTAGCTTTCACCTATAAAAATTACAACTTAATTGCAGTAGCACCGTATCTTATTAAGAATGAAACTCATGTAAGTTGATTGACTCGCTTTTTCATTTTTTAAAAGTAAATTATAATCAAAACAAACAGTGCAAGAGCGGCTTATTTTGCAGTTTGCTAAATAAATTTTAACAAACTGTGCTGACAGGCATATCAAAATTCTTTGTTGTTTAAAATATAAATTGTCGCTTCTAAGAAAAATTTTAATTAACTTAAATAAATAACATAAAAGGTTGTGCTAAGTGATAAATAAGATTGTTCAGGGGTTTATGAATATCTCAATCAATCCGTCCTTAGACGTTTCGGACTTGATTGTCAGCCTTGAGAATTTTTGTTTATCAGAACAACAAACAAATAGCATAGAAATGAACGAAGCTCAGCTTACGCAAGTGGTAAACGCTTCGGTGTTGGCTGACCTTGCGATGCAAAGGCAGGAATTTGAAAAAAATTAAAAGTGTTACATGATCAGATTGTTAGTGCTTCCGCAGGGCCAGTTATAGCAAACTAGGAAAGGGTCAGGATTATACCGGGCATATCATATGACGAATCCCTTGACGTTGTGAAAACGTTACCAGAATTTTCGGGTCAGAGCGAGTCTTACGTATCGTGGCGCAAAGCGGCTCATAATGCCTATGAGTTATTTAAAACATACGATGGTAGCTCTAAGCACCATCAAGCGGTAACAATCATAAGAAACAAGGTTCGAGGTGCTGCCGACGCACTCCTCTCCTCTTTCAGCACGGTTCTAAATTTGGAGGCTATCATAGCCCAATTAGACTTCACTTTTTCTGATAAGCGACCAATATACTTGGTAGAACAGGAGCTATTGACTCTAAGACAGGGTTCCTCCAGCGGACTGGAGTTTTACGACAAAGTTGAAAAAAATTATCTTCTCTTGCAAAAAGACAAAAATGTCTAAGAATTTTTATTTCTGGGCTAAAGAAGCCATTATGTGACATACTATTCGCGTCACAGCCAAATAATTTGCCATCTGCATTAGCACTGGCACAGGAAGAAGACGCGAATCATGAACGCTATGTGTTCACTACTAGTTTTGCGAACAGGGCGGCAGAAAGCACAATAAAACCAAATAACGTTCAGCGGAACAACAACAGGGTTAACCTTGATAGCCAAAACAATAACAACAGGGAACTCTTTGCTAATTAAAAGAGCCCTCATTTCTCTAGGCAGTACAAACCCATTAGCGGGAATGAGCATTTTAGACAGGGGTTAAAAGTGAAAAAGGGGCAATGAAAACTTCCGTCAAGGCAATTTCGTCGGCCGGAGCTGTCAAGAATTCAATCAAGGGGCACCAATGGAAAAAGAAACGACTTCGTCTCGCTGGAGACAAAACTCATTCATGAATCAGTTCATGAATCCTCAAAATGACCAGTTTCACAAACGCCAAGCGTCCTCTGACCGTCATACTGGTCCAAAGTTTCAAAGGGTAAACCATTTGGGAAAGGCAGAGCCCGAGCATGAAGCAGGCTCGGAGTTGTCATATGAGGAGTTAGCTGAATCAGCAGTCGAAGAACACGAAACAGAAGAGATCAATTTTTTTAGGGGATCTCCAAAACACTCCCTCCAAAACGCTCCCTCCTGCCTTGGAACTCCAAAACACCAGCTGGGCAGGAGATAAAATTCCTTGTCGACACGGGTGCCTCCAAAAGCTACATCGGTCCTCTAGCGGGTCTAAAAGGAGTCAGATCTGACGACAGGAATTTCAAGGTAAAATCCATACATGGAGTTACCACTATTACAAAAAAATGTAAGGTACATCTACTGGGAGTTGTATCAAAATTCTTCATTTTACCGAACCTAGCTATCTTCGACGGTATTGTGGGTCTTGACCTACTCAATAGGGTCCATGCAAACATTAACCTAAAAAAAATCTGATAGAATTTAGTTCTGGGAAAGAAATTATTAATTTCCTAAAAGGCCAAGATGTCAGCCATCTTCAACTTCAGACCGAGTCAGTCCCGGCGAGCATGAAAGAAAAATTTTCAAACATGATTAACCCTTATGTCAACGGCAACATACCTGGGTATGGTTTGCGTTTTCAAAACGCTGTAGCTCTGAACTGGATAATCGGATCGACTTGAAATTTCGTGATATCCTAGCGAAAACTGTTTTACGCAATAGTCCCAATTTTGGTTAGGATTGGATCATCCGTCAACAGCATACATACCTGGGTATGTATAGTAAAACGCATGCAAATATGATAATATAATTGAAAAGTATAGTTTATTTTGAGTGAAAAAAACACTTATGGTATAAAAATTATTATAAATTATAAAATACTTATGAAGAAAATATTAAAAAAACTACGAAAAAATTAAAAATTATTGAAATTCAATTACATCTATCGCATTGCGACAAGTTTTTGGAATGCTCTGCGCACTCTGGTTTGTTGCATAATGTGCATGCTTTACGAGTAGGGCGTCGTTTGGAGCAGATGTAGCAATTCCCCTTTACTTTCAGGCGTCCCGTACTATCACGCTCCTCCGCTTCATGTGCTCCAGTATCCACAACTCGGATAGGCCTACCTATCATGGCTTCGATGGCGTTGCGCGTTGAAAAAACTCTGGATATTCTGCTGTTATTCGCCCTTCTCTCTATTTCTGGCTTGCATAGTTGCTCGCTTGGCTGATGGAGAAACATCCTACGGTGGCTTGTATATGACTTCAGGTGAGTGTTGTTGTTAACGTATATTATGTATGCAGCAAACGCAGCAACGTCCACAATTTTCGATTTGATTCACGAATAATTATGTCGCATATTTCGTCTGACATTATCAATTTGAACGTTTCTGCAATGCTCCAACCTTGCGTTGCTTGTACTGGTCCAAATTGTGCACTTCTTAGAATGTTGTGCGTACGGAATCTTATAGGTTGTGGCTGTATCGAAGACCAAACATTACCATCTCTGGCAGTAAAATATTCCCCAGTTTCAATTGGTGCATCTTCAAGTTCTTCATCAGAATCACTGTCGTCCTCTGGGTCATATTCTGGTAACGTGGGCTCTTTAAAGTCTGAGTCATCACTACCAATATCACCTACACATTCATCTAAAGCCTCGTCACCAGCTACTGAATCGTGGTCACTTATTTCTTCTTGGCTGTCTTCAAGCGTTTGACGAATATATGCTTGCTGTTCTTCGTACGAAAGTGCGCTTAGTTGTCGTGGAGTAAGCCATTCACCATCTGCCATTTCACTTTTATTTTATTTTTTTATTTCCACAAAATAAACAGAAACGTCTTTTCACTTCGCATCACAAATGTAAACTAAATTTGCTGACGAAACTACAAAGAATGAAGTTTCTGCAAATTTCTTTTGTCTCTTTACCAGGCAGGTACTCATTGAACTAATCGATTGCGTTTCACGTTTTTTCACTAATACACTCACACATTTGAGCTGTTGGTACACTAAATGTGTGAGTATATTAGTGAAAAAAATCTGAATCGCAAGCGATTAGTTGAATGTGTACCTGCCGGGTTATAACAGCTTGCCATTTGCCATACAAAACGTATCCACAATGACTAAATGCAAGGGTAAAACTGGTTTTGAACCTTTTGTCTCTTTCTAACAGAATAAAAAAATATGCAAGGGTAAAACTGGTAAAACTGGTTTTTAACCTTTTGTATCTTTCTAACAACATAAAAAAAATATGCAAGGGTAAAACTGGTTTTGAACCTTTTGTCTCTTTCTAACAAAATAAAAAAATTATGCAGAAATGCAAAAATATCTCTAATTTTATTTTTATTATTCAAAATAAGCAATATTTCTAACAAACAAAAATAAAAATAATACAGAAATTCCAACAAACGAGTTAGATATTAACATTTATATGCTAACGGCATGACATTCCCCATACAAAACGTATGTACATTAAGGCGCCTCAACTTGTATGGAGGAAAAAAAAGTTGTCCGGGTCACCTCCTGAAAACAAACTTTGGTTTATTTTATGATGATTCCCAAAATATTGCAACTCTAGCTTTGTGCATGCTTCGTGTAAATTCGTGAGCTGGAATGGTTTGAAATAACCTCTAAAAATCGCGTTTTTGATTAATACTATTTATACCACACTACCTTCGGTCAAAAAAATTGTCACAAATAGTGTAAATCGATGAAATACATAGTTTTGTTTTTTTTTTTTTTAAATCTGCCCACACACTTAGTTATTGAGTTATTTGCAGTGATTTTTTCAATTTTTTTTAATGCAGTTTTTATAAAAATATATATAACTTCCCCATTTATAGCCTGATTTACCATTCCGTGGTATCATTGGAAAGGTACTGAATGCTGCTTTTCATTTCTGTCGTTAATTAACCCTTATAAGCACTTTTATAAAAATGCATTTTATTTTATTTTTATTTTTTTGTGATGGCCTTTGCCTCAATTCCTGAATTTGTTCAAATATAAGAGAAATAAAATTAAATCATGTAGATAAAGAATGCATTTTTTAAATGGACTTTGGAATAAAGTATAGGAAAATACTTTATTGTACTTAGACAAAACAGCTAAGAGTAAATTTTACCACAGTTCCTATAAGTAGTCACTCATGACTTTTACATGACTTTTAGGTTTGACAATGAGTTATATTATATTATATAAATGTGAGTTTTTGAATTGTGATCGCTTAATTGTTCAAGTTATTCATAAAAAAAATGCTTTTCGTTTCTCGCGAGTTAAATAAAAATCAATTGCCAACAAAAAGTGATGTAATAAAACATTTATAATTTTTGCGCGAAAAAAATAATAATCGGTCTTACGGGCTATCTAATTATCATCAAAACATGCTAAATGATTTAAGCAAAATTTGGAAAAGAGCAGAAATTCCGGTTATATCGAAGATTGCGATCCGCAAAAAACTTCAAAATTTAACGCTTTTATATCGGGATATCACAAAAAATCCATCGCGTTACAATGCAAGCGAGTGGGCCGAACTATTTTCAATTTCTGTTTGCAAATGTGCTCTAAAAATTAGAGTGTCTTGTAGTTGCCCAGGTGAAAAACAAATGCCATTGCAAGTTTGGAATTTTTACCTTGATCAGTCGAGCCGAAGGTTGCTCACGCTAGATGACGTTGAAAACCACATCCCATGTGATTCTATTACGGACTTCGAAAGCGAAAGTGAAAACGAAAGTATTGCAACAGCCACTTTTGTACCACAACTAAGAGAAATGGATGTGGATGATCCATATTCATCATCGTCTGAGGAAGATCTTAAAGATCTTGGACCAAGCGTACAAAGTTTTTCCTTACCAACATTCAGTGCTGCGTTGGACCGTGCCAGTGTATCCAATCGCTTTGGGGCTCTGCTCGCAACAACATTGCTAAAAGACTTGGACATTCCAGGCATAATTATTGATCAGCACAAAATCCAAAGGGAGCGAACTAAAGCTAGGGCGAAATCACTAAGAGACATAAAAAACAATGAAATACTAAAATGCATTTCTTTTGATGGAAAAAGGGAACGCACTTTGAAACAAGTTACTGTGAATGGCAAACCACGCAACGTTAAAATGATGGAGGAGCATATAACTCTGGTAAGCGAACCCAGCTCAAACTACATTGGTTACTTAACTCCCGTAGACGGAAGCGGTGCTGGTATCGCAAACGATATTGTCAATTACTTGAAAGCTGAAAAGTTTTCACTAGAGCACGTGGTCGCTGTAAATTGCGACGGAACCAGCACCAACACAGGCAAATTTAATGGAGCGATTTGTAACCTAGAACGACAATTGCAGCGCCCTTTGCAGTGGCTAATATGCCTCTTTCATTTTAACGAGTTGCCATTCACTGCGTTACTCAAAGAAATGTTAGGAAAAGCTAATGGGCCGCAAAACTGGCCAGGAATAATTGGGCATACATTACAGGGCTGCGAAGATGTGCCGGTAAATTGTATTCAATTATTTTGTTGTTTTTTTTAACTGTTAATTTCAATAAAATATTAACTTTAGATTGCTCATAACTTTGATCCAATTGCGATGGGCTGTATGCCCACAAATATTGATGACTGGGTTTTGCGAGCTGATCAAAAATATCTTTATGATATGGTACGAGCAGTTGATGCTGGGGCGTGCGATGAACATTTGGCCAGCATTAAACCTGGCCCGCTCAATCTTTCACGCTGGTTGACAACAGCATCAAGAATTTTGCGGCTATATGTTACGAAGCCTGTGGCTTGCGAAAAGTTAAAGCAGCTAGCATTTTTTGTTATGAGGGTCTACGCACCATTTTGGTTTTAATAAAAAGCCAACCAAAAGCCATTCATGGCAGCCGCCACTTGTTTAAATACATTGAGTGGACGCGCGAATTACCGGCAGATATGCAATTTATTGTACAACGCTCTGTTCAAATTAATGGATTTTTTGCTCACCCAGAAAATATTTTACTGGCAATGGTTACAGATGAGAGCAAGGCGACACGAAAGGTAGCCTACGATATTATTTTACAATCGCGTGCTCATGACACACAAGGAATTCGCCAATTTAATGTCCCCAAGATACAATTCAATTGTGATTCCTATAAAAATATGATAGATTGGAATGAATTAAGAGCTAATACAGAACTGCCATGCATCCAGTACTATACTCAACAATACTTATTAGAACTACACGACTCCAATGAAATTGTAAAAATTCCTGGTAATGAAAAGTTTTTAAAATAATTGTTATGCTTTTCTTAACAAACAATTTTCAGAATTTCCATGTCATTCACAAAATACGGAACGTTTTGTACATGTGGTAAGCCAATCCTGCGTTTCGGTAATTGATAAGAACAGACCTGCACATATTGCAAACAAGATTCAATCGCGCAAGCGTTACTGTAAAATTGAATCACGAAAAGATTTGGAATAAAAAAAAATTATTTCTTAGATAAAACTCTAAATTGTTTTTTTTTATCTTTTAATTAGCGACTTAATAAATAACCACAAATTTTTTATCATGTTGATAAAAAATGCATTTTTATAAAAGTGCTTATAAGGGTTAATTAACGACAGAAATGAAAAGCAGCATTCAGTACCTTTCCAATGATACCACGGAATGGTAAATCAGGCTATAAATGGGGAAGTTATATATATTTTTATAAAAACTGCATTAAAAAAAATTGAAAAAATCACTGCAAATAACTCAATAACTAAGTGTGTGGGCAGATTTAAAAAAAAAAAAAAACAAAACTATGTATTTCATCGATTTACACTATTTGTGACAATTTTTTTGACCGAAGGTAGTGTGGTATAAATAGTATTAATCAAAAACGCGATTTTTAGAGGTTATTTCAAACCATTCCAGCTCACGAACGGCTAAAGCTAGAGTTGCAATATTTTGGGAATCATCATAAAATAAACCAAAGTTTGTTTTCAGGAGGTGACCCGGACCACTTTTTTTTTTGAGGCGCCTTAATGTACATACCCGGGTGTGTTGCTGTTGATGTGCGTAAAGAAGTTCTGCTGTTGACATAAGGGTTAAGCGTGCTTTCGCAGTCTTTGCAGACCAAACCGAAAAACTTAGCTATAAAAACTTGTAGAACGTTGTAGCTATAATTCGCACTAGGGATATTAAACCAACCTACGCAAAATTTTACCCGTATCCATTGGGTGTCGCCGATTTCGTAAAATCGGAAATAAGAAACCTTCTCGAAAATGATATAATACGACCTGTAACGGACTTGAAAATTGGAGTCAACATGGGCTAACAACGATTAAAATTTTTTTTCTTTTCTTACAGAGTTTACTGTTCAGGCCCCACGTTGGGCGCCAATTTGTAACGGAGGCGAAGTTTCCGGGCACCGTATGACGTTAAAATTCAAAAATAAATTTTAAATTTCAAAATTTTAAAATTTTGGTTGTTGTGGAGCGGTGCTTCCATCTCTGCGAGAGGGCGGCCCTGTGCATTTAGTTTGAGGGCGCCTTTGTACAGCGCCCCTGGTTCTAGATGACCAGTATTTATAAGGCCGCTCACTCACAGAGGTGGTACCATCGCCCCGGTCCAGTGACCCGCGGACACTAGGTTGGCCACGGCTGCACGTGCTAGTTAGCCATTGCTAGCAGTTCGGTGAGATGTGGGGTGGGGTCTTGTGGCCGTCCACGTGTACCCTTGCCGTACAAATGATCACGTGCATACGTCATCGGCACGTCGGTGATTCCAAATCAATAAAAAATACAAAAAAAAAATTTCTGAAACGAGAATTAAGAAAAAATAAGGAAATAACCAAAAAAAAAACTAACGGGGTAGCCGATTGAGCACCCCTGGCCCAATCACCCACCAAACCAAACTCAGGAGCTCTGGTGGATTAGCTCCGCCCACACTATTCCCACCCTTCCGTGAGGGTTCAGGGGCTAAATCTCTAAAAAAACCCTCCCAAAAGCAACTATCTTCTCCCCTTGACCAAATAAAAAATTCAGAGGCTCATGTTAATCATTACAAATTTAATTATAGAAACGTTAATTATAATAATTGTAATACTTTTACAAAAAAATTATGATTTTTGTTCCAATATTTAACTCTTACAGGTGAATGGAATTTAATTCAAATTAGTCTTACATTTTGAAGTTTAAATTTAAGTTTAATTTAAGGTTGCCTAGCTTTTAAGTTAAGAAACTATTTTAGTTTAAGATGGTTTTTACGTTTTTGTTTTCGGTTCAAATTGAGCTGTATTTGGATTCTACTTTTAAACTAAATTTAAATATTTTTTTTTTCAATTTCGAATCAAAAAAAAATTTTTAGTTTTAGTTTATTTTTAATTGAACAGGGTAATTTCAGCTAAGTTTAGTTTTTAGTTTATTTACTTATTAGTTTTAATTTTTAGTGTGAATTTCGTTTCTATTATTTTTATTTTAAGTTTAGGTTCGAATATTATCTTCGCTTAGTTTTAATTATCTCTAATATTTAGTTTAGATTATATTTTAGTTTCGTTATATTATTGAAATTTTAGTTTTGTGATGTTTTCCATTAAATTTTATTTCAATTTAGTTTAAGTTTAATATTAGTTTAGTATGTTTTCTATTAAATTTTATTTCAATTTAGTTTAAGTTAGTTTCGTTGTGTTGATTTTTGTGTATTGCGTTCTATTATGTTTATATATTGTACATATTAGGTTTATGTTAGTTTTATTCGTATTTTAGTTACCAATTTATATTATGTTATATTATTTTAAGTAATACTTTAGTTTCGAGTTCGTTTTAAAAATATATTTTGCTTAATTTTAATTTACGTTAAATTTCTATTTCATTTAGTTCAAAAAAATATATTTTGCTTAATTTTAATTTACGTTAAATTTCTATTTCATTTAGTTCAAAAAAATATATTTTGCTTAATTTTAATTTACGTTAAATTTCTATTTCATTTCGTCTTAGCTTTAAAATCTCGTAAATTCGGTCAATTTAATATTAAAGTACGGTGGGATCTTAAAAGGTCCAATACGCCCTAAGGCTAAGTAATTATCAAAACGCAAAACTATATATATGAATAATTTTCAAGCCCGTCTTTATGAGTGCCACAGAAATGACAAGTGCGCTCTTTATCAATTTTCTTTCCCTTCGTTTTTTTTTTCTTTTTCGCCCTAAAAATCGGGTACTTTCCGAAATACAATTTTAAGAAAGCGCACTTGTCATTTCAAGCGCTCATTGGGATTAAATGATAGCCAAGATATAAGATATCAAAACCAAAAACCTGGTGTCCCCTTAGTCGTATGTAGCTGTGGTCGTAGCTGGTCGTTGTTGTCATTGAGCCTGCCGGTATCTGGTGTTGTTGTTGTGGTGGCTTCATGTCTGGCACTGACGTTGACGAAGTTAACGTGACAAAGTGCTCCGGGGGACGTTGTCGTTGTTAACGCTGACAAAGTGCCACGGGTGACGTTGGCGTTGTTAACGTTGACGAGGCCAAAGGGCCACGGTTGACTTTGGCGATGTTAATTGTTCGCACACATACACACACAATGATCGTAGACACTTTGTAGGTATTCAAAATTATTTTTATGGAGTACTCTATGTTTTTATTTTTAAGTTTGCTTAAAATATGCGCTTCTAGTAAGTTTTTGATTAGTATTTTAAATAATTAAATGCACGATTTTGTAAGGATTTCAATGTACCTCTCGGCTCGTTGAATAGTTTAATCTTCGGCACTGCGTTGTGTATTCTTCAAATGTGACTACAAGGTCGTTAGAACATTTTTGGTGGTTAATTACTTAAGCTTTTATATTTCTAAAAAAAACATCGAGAATTCAAATATTTATCATTCACCAAAAAAAATGGACTTTACTTGCCTTTGATAATATTTACTAAAAAAAATGACCAAAGTTAACTTGCCCAGCCGTTTAGCTGCTACCTTTCCCGGTGTACTTTGGCTATACGTGTTGCAAATGAAGTTGCGGCTGCGTGGCTTTATGGTTGACTTTTTTGTTTAACTGCACTGTTTTTTTTATTTAAGCAGTATTATTCACATTTACTCATGACCATGATCAGAGTTGATCAATTACATATATTTAATGCCATATGTAAGAGCAGTTTTTGCGTTTAAGACAGTTTGCCGGTTATTTGCAGCCAAAGAAACACGAAGTCATGAGGTAGCGTCAACTCGCGTCGAGATAACCACCATGCTAAACTACACGTCCAGGGTTCGTTTTGTAAGTGAATTTTGTCAGTGCGTTTTGTTCCTACGTTTACACATGCAAGTCGTATGGTATAACCGCACCTCATACACGCTGTGTGACACACTGGTAGCGATCAAACTGGCAAAAAGGCACTATCTCATGACTTTCAAAACGATTTCAGCTGTCACAATTGCAAAAAAAAATGTCAGCTGTCACAATTAAAAATGTGTCAGCTGTCACCATTGAAAATATGTCAGCTGTCACAATTGAAAATATGTCAGCTGTCACATTCGAAAATATCACTGTCAAATAACACTTTGACGACTTGTCGAGTTAGGGTCGCTCACGATGCTGCGCATTTGATAATACCTTGTGTATTTTGAACCAAATACAAGGCCGTAGCAAAGGTTTGTTCACGATACGTGGTATTGATTGAAAATTTTGTACCAAGATTTGATAACAAATACACCACATCGTGAACAACCCCACAAACGCAAAAAGTGAGATTTGGTGCCGTTACAAAGCAGTTATTCGAAACCGTCCAGCACGCGTTACAAGAACTGAAGGCACTATTCTCGAATGTCTTTCGCATGAAAAACACCAAGCCGTTTGTTAGCCATATCAGCCAGCTCGTAGTATGCCGAACCCATCTTCTTAATGACCCTAGCTTTCTCGAAAACGTTTGCCAACTTTGCGTTAAAATGCTCAGAGGCCTTGCTTTGGGCGAAATTTCTTCGGTAAACAATCTGACCAACTTCAAAACTCACGGGACGTGAGCGCATGTTGTAAATTTTCTCATTTTTCTCAAATGCCTGACGCAGATTCTCTCTCACTTGTTCTCGAATCAACTCAGTTCTCTCTTCAGGTTTTACCTCTGCTGTGGGATCTTCCAGCATTTTTAGTTTTCGCAGAAGTTCGTAGCTTTTAGCATGACATATCATATTTTGTCCGAACACAACAAAATATGGTGAAAAACCTGAAGAAGAGTGAACTGAGCTGCGAAGTGCAGCACTTATCGCGAACAAGGTTTCATCCCAATCTTTTTGGTACGGATGAATATATGCGCGAACGGCTGCGATTATTGAACGATTCACACGTTCGACAGCGTTTGCTTGAGGAGAATAATTTGCAGTTAAATTATTCTTGACACCATATTTTTGTACTAAATCTTTAAACCTATTAGATCGGAATTGTACGCCATTGTCAGAGGTTATAATTTCGGGAACACCGAAAATTGCAAAAATTCGCTTCTCTAGAAATTCGACAATCTTTTTGGCGGTAAAGGTCCGAATTGGTTCCAAGAAATGAAACTTCGACAGGTGGTCAAGCACAATCACGAGACCCACGTTCCCTGAGCGTGACCTAGGGTAAGGCCCTAAAAGGTCTACGTAGAGTCTCTGAAAAATTCGAATCGAAGTGAGCTGTTGTCCCATAGGTGGACGAAGCATGTAATTAGGAGCTTTGGTCAGTTTGCAAACTTCACACGCCAGCACATAGTCGCGGACTTGTTTTGCCATTCTTGGCCAAAAATACAACATTTTGAGTCGCGTAAGCGTTTTGTGAATCCCACCATGAGAACTCATTGGGTGATCATGAGCTTCGACAATGAGAGATCTTCTCAATTCCTCAGGTACCCAGAGTTTCCATGACTGTTCTTCTTGGGTGGGATCACCACTTGCAAATTCACAACGCTTGTAAATTAAGCCGTCCACAACTTGTATATCTGGTTGTTGCTCGTCATTTTTTTGAAACTCGTCAACCAGTTTTAGATTATTTTCTGTTTTAAAATGTGCAGAAGAAAAATCCAAAACTGGCCAAGTCGTAACTGCAGTTTCTGTCAATTCTGAAATTTCGACATCCTCCGGCAAATGCACTCCCGATAAAGAATCGGGAACTACGTTTTGGCTGCCTTTGCGATGAATGATTTTAAATGTGAAACCTTGAAGTTTCAATGCCCAGCGAGCAAGTCTGCCGTGCAGGTCGGTTTGGCCCATTAACCATTTTAATGATGCGTGATCAGTGATCACTTCGAATTCATGCCTTTCGACGTAAGCTCGAAATTTTTTTATGGCCATGACCGCTGCAAGACATTCTTGTTCTGAAACGGTATAGTTTCGTTGCGCTTGGTTAAATTTATGTGACATATACGCAATCGGGACTTCATTTTCATCATCATCACGTTGAGCCAGGACGGCTCCGACTCCATACTGAGAGGCATCGCATTGGATTGAAAAGGGACGCGTAAAATCAGGGCTATGAAGCACAGGTGCACTACACAGGCTGTTTTTGAGGGCCTCAAAAGCAGGTAAAGAATCATCAGTCCAAACAAATTTTTTCGCTTTCTGCAACAGGTTGGTCAACGGGGTTGAAATGGCAGCGTAGTTGAGCACGAACCTCCGGTACCATCCACAGACACCGAGAAAACGACGAAGCAGTCGCACAGTTTTTGGCAAGGGAAAATCTCGAATCGCTTGCACCTTTTCTGGATCAGTACTGATGGTTCCATGCCCAATCACGTGACCCAAATAACGAATTTGTTTGAGTAAAAATTTACTTTTTTCAATATTTATCGTCAGACCAGCATGTCGAATACAGATGGCTACCTCCTGCAGTAATGCTAGGTGATCGTCAAAGGTCTCGGTTATCAAAAGCAAATCGTCTAAGTATACAAAAACTTGTGTTCTCAAATGAGCAGGTATGACCTTGTCCATCAAGCGAGACATCGTCTGCGGTGCATTACATAGGCCGAAAGGCATGGTAACAAACTGGTACAAAGGCCGATTGGGCACCGTGAAGGCTGTCTTATCCCTTGACGCTGCATCCAATGGAATCTGCCAGAAGGCGTCCTTCAGATCCAAACTCGAAATGAATTGAGCCTTAGGAAGCCGACTGAGAATTCCATCAATGAGAGGCAGGGGATAAGCATCCTTCACAGTAACCTCATTTACCTTACGCGCATCGAGACACAAGCGCACTTTATTAGGTTTGACGATCAAGGCTACAGGTGATGACCAAGCGCTTTGCGACACTTCAATGACACCAAGTGCCAACATGCGGTCGACCTCAGCGAAAAGAAGTTTTTCGACCCCAGGAGAAACCGAAAAATGTCGTTGTTTGACTGGTTTTGCTTGCCCTACGTCAATGACGTGACTAATCAAGCTGGTGCGGCCTAAGCCTAGTTCAGAAAAAGATGGAAAATTTAAAATGGTGGCATTCAGTTGAATTTGCTGACGAGTAGTCAACACATGGTGGTTGGAATCAACTTCAGAAATCTCTCTAACAGGAGAGCAGTTGTAATTTTCCAGAAAGAGATCTCCAGCCAAGAAAAATGCTTTTATGAAATCAACTCCCAAATACAAGTCTTGAGACAAAGTTGGAACTATCAAAAACCTGAGGGGTTTGGTGACTCCTCGAAAGGTGATGGTGGTGTCGAGGACTCCTGCAGAAGCATGACTCGTCCCGTCCGCCGTCTTGAGATTGATCGAAAACCTTTTCCACTTCAGCGGCTGGTTAGACAATAGTCTTTTTGCCAAATTATTGGCTATGCAACTGATAGTAGCGCCAGTATCGATCAATCCTACTAACGTTTCGCCGGCTAATGAGACCGGTGCGTAAGGACGAATATCCTTCGCAGGAGCAAACGACAAAACCGCCGAGCACGCAAACTTTCTCAAGGCTCGGACCTTTTTCCAAAATTGCCTCAATCTCGCAGTTGATCGCCGTTTCTTTTTGCATTGGATTTGAATGGAGCCCTCGCTCTGAAATATACGTCGACGCGCAGCGTTATATTCGAGCCAACGAACATGCAACGGTTTGAACGTCCGTTGTGGCACACTAGAAGCCGTTTTTTCACGTTTTAAAATTCGAATTTGAGTAGTTGGTACATCCGGGATTGCCTCAGTTTGGCAGGCCACCTCAGAAGTTAATGAGGGGCGGTTGACAAATCTAAAAAATTATCATTATGCCTATTGTTAGGGGTAGCGTTCGCGTCACCAGATTCGCATGCCAGCTCAGAAACCTGACGCTGATTTTGATAGGTGCGAGAATTCCTCCCGTACTCTTCATCAAGCAATTCACGTTTCTGAACAAACGCGCGAAGCTGGCTAACACTTTGTATTGAAATATACAACAAACTTCGCCTAACATCCAAGCGCAAATTCCTTTGCAGAATTTCCAGCAAAACCTGAGAGTCAAGAGGCCGTTGTAATTTATCAGTCATTTGCAAGACTGCTTCGTAGAACTCATAAAATTTTTCATCAAACTTTTGCTTCCTATTACGCACCAGATCCATGATGTCTAGATCAGTTCTGCGATCACAAAATTGGCTTCGCAGCTCCATGCACAACGCACCCCATTCGATTCTAGGCACACTTCGATGGTAACGTCAGAACCATTCCAGCGCCTTTCCAACGAACAACATGTACGCATGACAGCACAATGCTCCAAAATCTCCTCGCAAACTTTGCATCGTCAGAGCGTGCACTCGATAAATAAATTTATCAACTGTTAAGGCATCTTCTTTGCCACTGAACGTGACTTTCCAATTGGAAATCAAACTGGCAACGTTCTCTGACGGTACAAATTGCGAGGCAGATCCCGAAGCATATACACTATGATGCGGCATGTGGCTTGGTGTTTTAGGAGCTGGCAGGCTCTGGGCATACGGTCGACTGTGACCCGAAGCTGAAGGTGGAGCAGGCATAAAGTTTGGTGGAGTCATACTTGGCATTGATCCCAAGTCCTGATGAAAACTCTGCAAGGGGTTGCTACCGGATGGAACTCCATAAGGAGTATGTCTGACTTGATTAATTTGCAATTTAGCGAGTTCAGTGCGAACTGCCTCATTGATCAAGTGCTGCAAATCACTATCTGAACACTGATGTTGAGCCATTGAAGGCTGAAAATTATCAGTAGGAGCAAGATTTGGTGCGCTATGTGCGCCAGCAGCTTGACGGGAGTATAGGTCGACTGACCCTTTTTGCACGGGTTGCATTCCCGACATGTTCAAATTTGAATTTTGTGCCTGGCTGAAACCTAGGTTTCGTTGGCTTCTAGTGGCCGGACGTTCTTTACGGACTGCACCGTGGCTCTCCGTTGCCTTACCAGGTGACACCGGAGGAGGGTCGACCACTAGAGTCGGCTGGCATGGCTTCAACTTTTTCACACTGCACAAAGTGCGACATAGTGGGCAGCTGTGCGCTTTTGTTACCCACGTAGAGATGCATTCCCTATGGAAAATGTGCCTACACGGTGTTGACACCATGTCGTCAGACTTGTCGAAGGACTGCGAACAAATGCTGCAACACTTTTTCGCCATCTCCAACTGGGCAGGCAAATTTTCCGCACTATGATGCAACGGCATTGTATATAAAAGCAATAAAACCCAGTTTCAAAATTCAGAAAGAGAGAAAAAAAAAAATATATAAATATATAAGTATATATGTTGATTTATTTGGTCTTAGGAGAAGGTTGCTTTTTAATTTAGTGTTGAGATTTGGTTTGTTGGTTGGTTGAGGCAGGGGGTCCAATAGATAATAAAAAAAACTTGTTAATTAACCAGAAACTACAACCTAAATGGGCTCACGTGATGACACGAAGTCCAGAAAAATAGTCCCGAGTGAAGCGGTCGACATGCGCACTAAACGCAACAACATCGCAATTCCAGGCAACACTCGACACTACCTCCGAACCCGATATCATCACGCAAGAAAACAAAGAAAATTATTTAATAAATTTAGCTATTGAAAATTTAAAAATTGAAATTTAATATCAATCACAGTTTTCATATCAAACACAAAGGAATTAATCATTTCAGTGATTTGACTGCGGATTCGAATGCCGATTAATGTCACAGACGGATATTCCATCAGCCAACCCTGACTATCCAATTCAAAATAAATATAAAAAAACAAAATCACTAATTTTTGACAAAAAAAAACTGCTAGAGAAAAAAAAATGTACTCTTTGGTTTGAATCACCGACGAGCTACCGAACATCACAAAAAAGATTTACGGAGAGAGTCGATTATAAAAATTTTATTTTTATCGGCCCCACGTTGGGCGCCAATTTGTAACGGAACGGAAAATTGGAGTCAACATGGGCTAACAACGATTAAAATTTTTTCTTTTCTTACAGAGTTTACTGATCAGGCCCCACGTTGGGCGCCAATTTGTAACGGACTTGAGAATTGGAGTCAACATGGGCTAACAACGATTAAAATTTTTTTTCTTTTCTTACAGAGTTTACTGTTCGGGCCACGTTGGGTGCCAATTTGTAACGGAGGCGAAGTTTCCGGGCACCGTATGACGTTAAAATTCAAAAATAAATTTTAAATTTCAAAATTTTAAAATTTTGGTTGTTGTGGAGCGGTGCTTCCATCTCTGCGAGAGGGCGGCCCTGTGCATTTAGTTTGAGGGCGCCTTTGTACAGCGCCCCTGGTTCTCGATGACCAGTATTTATAAGGCCGCTCACTCACAGAGGTGGTACCATCGCCCCGGTCCAGTGACCCGCGGACACTAGGTTGGCCACGGCTGCACGTGCTAGTTAGCCATTGCTAGCAGTTCGGTGAGATGTGGGGTGGGGTCTTGTGGCCGTCCACGTGTACCCTTGCCGTACAAATGATCACGTGCATACGTCATCGGCACGTCGGTGATTCCAAATCAATAAAAAATACAAAAAAAAAATTTCTGAAACGAGAATTAAGAAAAAATAAGGAAATAACCAAAAAAAAACTAACGGGGTAGCGATTGAGCACTCCTGGCCCAATCACCCACCAAACCAAACTCAGAAGCTCTGGTGGATTAGCTCCGCCCACACTATTCCCACCCTTCCGTGAGGGTTCAGGGGCTAAATCTATAAAAAACCCTCCCAAAAGCAACTATCTTCTCCCCTTGACCAAATAAAAAATTCAGAGGCTCATGTTAATCATTACAAATTTAATTATAGAAACGTTAATTATAATAATTGTAATACTTTTACAAAAAAATTATGATTTTTGTTCCAATATTTAACTCTTACAGGTGAATGGAATTTAATTCAAATTAGTCTTACATTTTGAAGTTTAAATTTAAGTTTAATTTAAGGTTGCCTAGCTTTTAAGTTAAGAAACTATTTTAGTTTAAGATGGTTTTTACGTTTTTGTTTTCGGTTCAAATTGAGCTGTATTTGGATTCTACTTTTAAACTAAATTTAAATAATTTTTTTTTTCAATTTCGAATCAAAGAAAAATTTTTAGTTTTAGTTTATTTTTAATTGAACAGGGTAATTTCAGCTAAGTTTAGTTTTTAGTTTATTTACTTATTAGTTTTAATTTTTAGTGTGAATTTCGTTTCTATTATTTTTATTTTAAGTTTAGGTTCGAATATTATCTTCGCTTAGTTTTAATTATCTCTAATATTTAGTTTAGATTATATTTTAGTTTCGTTATATTATTGAAATTTTAGTTTTGTGATGTTTTCCATTAAATTTTATTTCAATTTAGTTTAAGTTTAATATTAGTTTAGTATGTTTTCTATTAAATTTTATTTCAATTTAGTTTAAGTTAGTTTCATTGTGTTGATTTTTGTGTATTGCGTTCTATTATGTTTATATATTGTACATATTAGGTTTATGTTAGTTTTATTCGTATTTTAGTTACCAATTTATATTATGTTATATTATTTTTAGTAATACTTTAGTTTCGAGTTCGTTTTAAAAATATATTTTGCTTAATTTTAATTTACGTTAAATTTCTATTTCATTTAGTTCAAAAAAATATATTTTGCTTAATTTTAATTTACGTTAAATTTCTATTTCATTTAGTTCAAAAAAATATATTTTGCTTAATTTTAATTTACGTTAAATTTCTATTTCATTTCGTCTTAGCTTTAAAATCTCGTAAATTCGGTCAATTTAATATTAAAGTACGGTGGGATCTTAAAAGGTCCAATACGCCCTAAGGCTAAGTAATTATCAAAACGCAAAACTATATATATGAATAATTTTCAAGCCCGTCTTTATGAGTGCCACAGAAATGACAAGTGCGCTCTTTATCAATTTTCTTTCCCTTCGTTTTTTTTTTCTTTTTCGCCCTAAAAATCGGGTACTTTCCGAAATACAATTTTAAGAAAGCGCACTTGTCATTTCAAGCGCTCATTGGGATTAAATGATAGCCAAGATATAAGATATCAAAACCAAAAACCTGGTGTCCCCTTAGTCGTATGTAGCTGTGGTCGTAGCTGGTCGTTGTTGTCATTGAGCCTGCCGGTATCTGGTGTTGTTGTTGTGGTGGCTTCATGTCTGGCACTGACGTTGACGAAGTTAACGTGACAAAGTGCTCCGGGGGACGTTGACGTTGTTAACGCTGACAAAGTGCCACGGGTGACGTTGGCGTTGTTAACGTTGACGAGGCCAAAGGGCCACGGTTGACTTTGGCGATGTTAATTGTTCGCACACATACACACACAATGATCGTAGACACTTTGTAGGTATTCAAAATTATTTTTATGGAGTACTCTATGTTTTTATTTTTAAGTTTGCTTAAAATATGCGCTTCTAGTAAGTTTTTGATTAGTATTTTAAATAATTAAATGCACGATTTTGTAAGGATTTCAATGTACCTCTCGGCTCGTTGAATAGTTCAATCTTCGACACTGCGTTGTGTATTCTTCAAATGTGACTACAAGGTCGTTAGAACATTTTTGGTGGTTAATTACTTAAGCTTTTATATTTCTAAAAAAAACATCGAGAATTCAAATATTTATCATTCACCAAAAAAAATGGACTTTACTTGCCTTTGATAATATTTACTAAAAAAAATGACCAAAGTTAACTTGCCCAGCCGTTTAGCTGCTACCTTTCCCGGTGTACTTTGGCTATACGTGTTGCAAATGAAGTTGCGGCTGCGTGGCTTTATGGTTGACTTTTTTGTTTAACTGCACTGTTTTTTTTATTTAAGCAGTATTATTCACATTTACTCATGACCATGATCAGAGTTGATCAATTACATATATTTAATGCCATATGTAAGAGCAGTTTTTGCGTTTAAGACAGTTTGCCGGTTATTTGCAGCCAAAGAAACACGAAGTCATGAGGTAGCGTCAACTCGCGTCGAGATAACCACCATGCTAAACTACACGTCCAGGGTTCGTTTTGTAAGTGAATTTTGTCAGTGCGTTTTGTTCCTACGTTTACACATGCAAGTCGTATGGTATAACCGCACCTCATACACGCTGTGTGACACACTGGTAGCGATCAAACTGGCAAAAAGGCACTATCTCATGACTTTCAAAACGATTTCAGCTGTCACAATTGCAAAAAAAATTGAAAATCAGTCACCATTGAAAATATGTCAGCTGTCACAATTGAAAATATGTCAGCTGTCACATTCGTAAATATCACTGTCAAATAACACTTTGACGACTTGTCGAGTTAGGGTCGCTCACGATGCTGCGCATTTGATAATACCTTGTGTATTTTGAACCAAATACAAGGCCGTATCAAAGGTTTGTTCACGATACGTGGTATTGATTGAAAATTTTGTACCAAGATTTGATAACAAATACACCACATCGTGAACAACCCCACAAACGCAAAAAGTGAGATTTGGTGCCGTTACAGACCTTCAAGGTCACCATACAACAACCCCATATGGGTTGTCGATAAGAAGGGAAATGACAAAAATGGGGTCAAGAAAAAAAGCCTTGTGATAGATTTTTGTAAGTTAAACGATAAAACAATTGAAGATTCATAACCAATACCAAATGTTGGGATGATCCTATCAAAACTGGGAAAATCAAAGCTCTTTACAACCATAGACCTAAAGGCTGGTTTTCACCAAATCGAGCTTGCAGAACGAGATAGTGATAAAACATCATTCTCAGTCTGCAATGGCAAATATGAATTCAACCGAATGATTTCGAGGACGTTAAACAAAAAAGAAGAACATCTAACCTACACAATAGAAACTGTCTTAAAACCTGTAAACATCTATAAAAATCAAATTATTTTGGAAGTGGGTCAACATCCATCCAAAAGAACGTTCGTAATTTTTGGCAACAAACTTCGTCATCTCCTTATTTTTCCCGATAAGGAGGCCATGTTTAAATTACTGGGAGAAGTTGTAAAAACCGATGTGGTTAACTACATTCACTGTGATTTGCAACTGTGAAGTTGCGTCATACTACAAAATTTGTGACGGATATATTTTACCCAAATGAACAATTAGAGATCATAAACCAAGAACATAATAGGGCTCATCGCGCTGCCGAAGAAAACGTGAAACAAATACTGAATGATTACTTTTTCTCAAGAATGGAAAAGAAGGCTAAAGAAGTTGCATTGAATTGCAGAGTTTGTATAAGGGCCAAATATGATAGGCATCCTGTAAAACACCCAATTGAAAAAACGCCTGTTCCAACATATCCGGAGGAAATCCTCCGAATTTATATCTTCTCAACTAATGCAGCATATTTTCTGACCTGCATTGATAAGCTATCAAAGTTCGCCGTCGTGCAACCAATGCCTTCTCGCACCATTATTGACATAAAACCACGCATTCTGCAACTAGTGAACCTGTTTTCGGTTACGAAAACTATTTTTTGCGATAACGTGAAATCGCTAAAATCCTAATACCATTAGGTCTTGTTTTAGAGATAATTTCAACATTGAAATTGTGAATGCACCTCCCTTGCACAGCACGTCGAATGGGCAGGTAGAAAGGTTCCACAGCACCATGAGCGAAATAGCTAGGTGCCTAAAGTTGGAGAAAGGGATTGACGACACTACGGACTTAATATTACTGGCCACGATTGAATATAATAAAACTATTCATTCTGTCACTGAAAAGAAGCCGTTAGATGTTTTCCACTCATGCTCAGAAATAGTCGAAGAAACACATGATGCAATAAGGCAGGCCCAAAATATCACCCTTAAGAACCACCACAAAGAGAGGAAAGCAAGAACTTTTTCGGTGGGTGAAATTTGGACTCTTCGCATCTATACTCCTAAAGGATTGCAAAATAATAGATTATTCGCATTCGGACTACGACCCAATTAAAGATGGAGACATTGTAATATGGGACGCTTACGGCTACCTGAGGCTTACGACCAACCTATCAGCGTATGCAGAAACACTAGACGAAACCAACTCTGCACTGAAACTGTATCCTCAGAGTCACATGAAGAAACTTATGAGTGCTGATCTGGCACAAATAGATAAACTACTCCGAACAATAAATGGTCCATCAATACGCAAGCGTAGTCTGAACTTCTTAGGAACCACACTTAAAGTTATAGCGGGCACGCCTGACTTCGATGACTTCATGAAAGTCACAACAGAATTACACAAGCTTAAAGATAACAGCAATCAACATGCAGTGATAAACTCAAAACTTCATGAGCAGGTTAATGAACTAACTGATGTGGTAAATAAAATCCTCAAGATCGAAAAAAAAGGAGCGGATTGATACCGACCACCTTTACGAAATTCTTTTGGCTAGAAATAGAGCAATTATTTCTGATTTAGACAACATAATTTTATCAATAGCACTAGCACAGTTAGAATAGCTGAATCCCATTATTTTGGATAGTATTGAGGTCGAATCATTGTTAAAAGCGAGTCTCTGAACAATTTAACCATAACAGATTTGTAACTAGTCTCTGGTAAGTTTAAAGTTTACCATGAGAATAATTTAATTCATTTCTTAGTTAAGTACCCTAGACCTAATTTATTTGTAGTAAAATAAAACCATTCTTCCAGTGGCACACGACAACCAGATGCTATCCTTACGAGACAACGCCGTCGCAATTTGAAACTATGCAATTCTAAGAAAAATCACGCGCTACAACTTGTGCGCAACAGCTTATATCGCGTTCTGTTGCACAATGCAGGAAAACATTTAATCAGCTTGATCCGGTGCAAGAGATCGATGATGGCCTGGTCGTCATTACCGACCGTGCATCAAAAATAACGATTGCTAACGAAACGACTACACTTCGAAAGGGCACTTATCTGATTACTTTCTCGGGCGAAGCTAACGTGAATGAAACAATATTCACGAACAGAAACGCACTCCGCATAAGAGCTGCGGAGATCCCTTGGGCCACCCAGATAAATATTACGGGACACGATGAAGTAATAGGCCTACCTTACCTGCGCCACCATGCACTTAAGAATCTTCAGCTCATGAATGACCTTAATAGTGATTTTAAAATGGGATTAACTGCAACATCATCCATCTTGGCAACAATGGCAATCATTGGCGTTTTGCTGCTCCTCATCTTTTTCCTAGTAAAAAGGAAGCAGGATGCTGCAACGGCGAAAGCGGTAGAAACTATCCTCAAGACAACAATTAATAGGACCGGGGACGTTCCTTACTTAGGAGGGGAAGAGTTATCGAAAACAAACCACCTACCTTAATAAAACTTAAAAACGTATATTAAGCACAAACAACAATAATTGAAACCAGCGCTTGACAAATTGCTGACGTAGACGCTAGTCTGCAGCACTTCCGCCAACGGCAACTTATCGCAGCGATGTTTTCGGGCAGCGATCAAGTAGGGATAGCTTTAGGCCTTAATGTTCGTTTGTTCATTTTCAGTTTTAAATAAAGACTCAAGCAAATAAAACATAAATTTTATTAATTTACATTAAAAACTATAGAATGCCACATGCCAATTTACAATAAATAAAAAAACAAGTGGGTAAACTATTAAATGAAGACATAATTGAACCTTCCGTTAGTCTTTATAATTCACCACTGTTAATAGTTCCGAAGAAGAGCACAGATGAGATGAAGAAATGGAGGCTAGTAGTGTAGTTGACTATAGATTTTTTAACAAAAAAGTTGTGGATGGCAAATTCCCATTAACTAGGCTAGAAGATGTTCTTGACATGTTAGGCAAAGTAAAATATTTTTCAACTTTAGATATGACAAGTTCATTTACTCAAATTCCGTTTCATCCAAATTCAAGACCATTAACAGCTTTTTTAACAGATTCTGGGCATTTCCAATTCAAACGTTTACCTTTTGGATTAAAAGTTGCAACGAACAGTTTTCAGAGAATGCTTTCACTATCATTTAGTGGTTTGCAATCTTCAGCATTTGTATATGTTGATGATATAATGGTTTTTAGCTCAAGTTTAAAGAAACATAATAAAAATTTGATAAAAGTTTAAAAAGATTACGTAAATATAATTTAAAATTGAATCCAGGTAAATGCCATTTTCTAAGACCAGAAGTAGTCTATCTTGGACACTTGATAACTGATCAAGATGCAACTACGGACCCTAGCAAATATGATGTAATTAAAAATTATCCAATACCTGCAAACGCGGATGAAGTACGTAGATTTGTAGCTTTTTGTTATTATTACAGACGGTTTATTCAAAATTTTGCTGACATATCTAAGCCGTTAAATCAATTATTAAAGAAAAATGTAATTTTTAGTTGGTCGCAAAGTTGCCACAATGCTTTTGAAATTTTTAAACAGAAACTGACCACCCGTAATAAGTTACCCAGATTTTTCTATAGATAGACCAATAGCATATGAAAGCAAATCACTTAACAAACATGAGCTAAATAAAGTATTAATTGAAAAATAATTATTAGCAATTCGTTGGGGAATAAATCATTTTAGACCATACTTGTATGGAAGAAGATTCAAAGTGTATACAGATCATAGGCAACTAGTTAGTTTATAAACTCATAAAAACCCATCTTCTGGATTAACCAGAATAAGGGAAGATTTAATGGATTATGATTTTGACATCATATTCAAACAAGGTAGTATGAATACGAACGCTGATGTGTTATCAAGGATAGAATTAAGTTCAGAAAAATTAAAAGAAATGGAGCATGAGTATTTAAATAAATTAGCGCTAGCGAATAATGATAAAATATTTGAAGATATATCTATGCATAGATTTAAATAGATATTTAATGGGATACAAGGAAATAAAAAGAAGAATTGTCTAAACATATTATTATATACTACTCCGAAACGAATACAAAATGAAGAAGAAATGAAAGATGTAATAAAATAGTATCATGATTAAAAAACAGCAGGCCATTGCGGCATAAGAAGATGCATAAGTAAGCTAAAGCAAAAATATGTATGGAATAGAATGAATAAAATGGTTAGAGACTATATTAACAAATGTAAAATATGTAATGAGGTAAAAATAACTAGATATACGAAAAGGAAGTTGACAGTGACAGAAACACCAAACACTTACGAACGAGTTATTAGTAAACATTTGTAAACTACTGAACATAGACAAAGTAACATCTACACCATACCCATCATGAAACATTAGGCGTGGTTGAAACCACAGAGTTTAAAATTATTTTTTAATGACGATGAACGTTAAAGACAACTAGGACGAACTTTTACCCTACTAAACTTACTCGTATAATTATTCACCTCATAGTACAACGAAATACCCAACATTTGAATTAATATATGGTAAATTATGTGCTTTGCCATGTGAAATAATCAATAGCAAAAATATATTTGACTTAAAATATAAATATATAAATCAAAAATATTTTATGATTTAGAAAATTATATGAATAAATTGAAGATAAAACTCAGATATGCACATAATAAAGCTAAAGAAAATTTATTAGAAAATAAATATAATGCATTAGAAAAACAAAAAAATATTAACAAAGCAAATTTTAAAATAGGAGATTACTTACATATAAAAGTTGGAAAGAAGAAGAAGTTGGATAAGCCTTTCAAAGGTGATTATAAAATAATATCGCAAAATGGACCAAATAGTTCTTTAAGTATGGATAATGTAAAAAGAAATGTACAAAAGAATAACCTCGTAAGAACAAGAAATATGTATTATAGGCCCATTTTTTACACTTATAGACCCTTGTTAATTTTTTTTTGTATGAAATGCTAGTTAATTACCTAACTAAAAAATGTGTCAATTTACCTAGTAACTATTATATATCATAAAGTAACAAATTTATATTTGAGATATTTTCCTTAAAAAAGTCTTACGTTTTGAATACATTCTGTAAAAAACGTACAAAATTAAAAAAAAAAACAAAAACAAATTACAATCACAAATTATTTCATTGATTGTACAAATTGTTTTCGTTTCTCGTAAAATTAAATTAACTTTTTTGCCTTATTCTTTTAATCCTCACTTGGCAGGAATTTGTGCCGTAAATAATAATGTTGAAACTAATATATATTAAAACTACCGCTTTGTGCGAACAAGTTATTCTGGGCCAATTTTTTTACACTTTTAGACTCGCCTAGCAGGTAATTGTGCCCTTCCAAAACCTGCCAGGTGACTTTTTTTTAAATGATATAGAAAAAATTAAAACATATAAAAATTTTAGCTTTGTGCGAACAAGTTATTCTGGGCCCATTTTTTACACTTTCATCGTTAAAACGGGCGATATAGTAACCGCGCCGTCCCTGCCAGGTGATTATTTTTTTATTGTACTAATACTAAATTACGCATATACAAAAATTTAGCTTTGTGCCTAACAAGTTAGTCAAATTGTTCCACTTCTCTTGGACTATTATAAATTAATATGAAGAGTATTGCAAAAAGTAGTGGAATAAATGGTTGTGGAGTAAGCTGTGTCAAAAATAACTTGTCAATCTCTCGATTTTTTCTGTTTGGACCCTTTTTTTTAAAATATGTTAATTTTTTCCACCTTTTTTTAAAAATTTCCTAATTTTATGCTCCTATTTTCTATAAAATCACACAAAATACGGACCCTTAAGCGCCTTTGGCACTATCGCATTAGCTTCTTTCACGTCTTTTTGCAAGAAAATATTTAAAATACAGACGCTATATCGTCCTGGTTCTTTGAACCATCTTGAACCCGGCTAGGAATGACCCTCTTCTTAAGTTAATCCATGGACTCAATCAAACACAAAATTATAGATAACCTGCAGTACCGTCATTGATTATTATTACGTCCTCTCAAACACATATCTGAAGTACCTAGCGATATAAACGCTAAAAATTTTTTGTTGAATTTTACTACAATACTTGTAGGCAATAGTTTTACACACTCTTATTTAATTAAACATATTGTTTACTTTTGACTTGTAGTGAAATTCAACAAAAAGTGTTTAAATTTGATTTTAATATGTAGCAATATTAATAAAAAAAATATTGATACTGCAGCAAAATTAACCATCAGTTGCTATCATATATGTAGTACCATAACAAAATTACTACTCTCATGTTAGTTAAATTCAGCAACTTGAATTTATTTTTAATACAATTGATGGATTCAATGAAATTTCTATTGATATTGTAGTAAATGCAACATTCTTAGTTATTAAAGTCTTGGTATAAAACAAAATTTAATATTTCTTAAAACTTCAGACTCTTGACTGCACATGCAGAAATAAATTTGATGTATCTATGAGTATCCGAAAGAGAAAAACAAATGATACACAGAAATTTTTATTTTTATTTTTACTTAATAGTTAACATATTGCTCACATATACCTATTGTGTTGTGTTGTACAATATAAGATACTACAACATAATAAGATTTTTACTAAAAATAGATTTATTACTAGTGTTGCCGTTTGGATTCAATTGGATCCATGTGGATACTTTTTTCCTTCAAAAATTGATGGAAACTTTTGTTTAAGCCTCAGTTTAAGTTTGAATACTTTTTTAAAAAAATCTTTTTTAATATGAATATATATTTTTGTTTTCAAAATATAAAAAGTAAGCAGTCCCTTTAATTCGACAAAAACGTTAAGATAAATGATGACATGAAGACATTTTCGGACATTGTTTTCTTATCAAAAAATGCATTAAAGCAACCTCTCCAGCAGAAAACTTGCTCAGGACTCCTTTAGTCAGACCGGAATTCAAGCCTGAAATTCTTTAAATATTCAGGCCTCCATTTTACAGTTGTGATTTCAAGGCTGAAATTAAAATATAATTCAAGCTTTCATTAAACAGATCTGAAACCTAACCCGAAAGTACACAACAAATAATGAATCTCATTTTTATACCAGATTTGTAACGACCCTTTTTCCGGCCGAGGATTCGCTCGCCGGAGCCAGGGTTCGGTACAAAAATTTGTACTAACGTTTCCTTCCGGAAACGGACACCAAATGAAACTCAGCGGTATCGGAACTTGATATATTTTATTTGACAAAATTTGATACGCTTATATACTAGCAAGTATGATCTTAATACTATCTGGTCGCACGGAAGGTGGACCACAATCCCCTAGTTGTGGGTAGGTTTTCCCAAAAAAAAATATAAAAAAATATATAAAGAAGAATAGAAGGATATTACTATATGGCTTTATATGTTTAACATGGTATTCGGTATTCGCTCTTTTGTTTCTGTTTCAAAAAATGCAGAGAAAATATAGTAATTCTTAAATTGTTACTTATAACTGGCTATCGCTTTAATTTAATATGAAAGAAAAATTCTTTACCAACATATGATCGCAATTTTAATTGTTTTAGAAGTATCTTAGATAAATAACGAACATTTGTAGGCATCAGTTCGTCCCTACTTCTTGATATCGTGTACTAGGTGGACGTGGGTTAATCTATCCAACGCCCCTAACTATTTATTAAATATAAATACAAAACACGAGACACTAGGTAAGTATAGGGTATGATACTCCCGAGTGGTATTGGTAGATCTCGCAGTGGAAACGTCTTTCATTTGTGAAAATGTTTAGTGATTTATTAGGTAAATATGCACGGATAGTAGTGGGGTCTCCGGTAGTGTTCGTCGTTCATTAGGCATTCTCCTCGGTTTTAAATCTTAAATTCAAGGTCGGTTGCGGTTATGCCCACATTAGCCCGAGTCTCAAATTCTCGATTGCCGATTCCAAGTACCCAGTGGTGTCTAGTTCGCTAATCACAGTCTGTCTCGTCATTAGTTCTTTATAAATGCCCTGATCCCGAAAGGGATGACGGTGACTTAGAACGGGTGCGGTTATGCCCACATTATCCCGTCCGCGGTTCACAATACCAAAAGCTCTATGGTCACGTTACGGTCTTGACTCTGAAGGATCTTCCGAAGTAAAGCAGAGAAGAAAAACGTCCGGGTGCGGTTATGCCCACATTAGCCCGTACGTCTACTTGAGTTTATCGGGTTCGCGCCACTCTATTCTCGGTCTTATTTTGTTACGTCACTTTTCTTCAAACTCACTGTCTCACTATTTCACTTTTTCCACAGCGTTTTCGTTCCTGTTACCACACTTTAAGCCCCTCGGGAGGCCCCATACTCACCCACTGACTGTGTTGTAGTTAAGATATATGAAAAGAATGGATACTTCAATGACGTCCGGAATTGCCTGTGTTACTTCTGTGTTTTATACTGGCGTCCTTATTGTTAGACGATGTCGTTTTTTTCCTCCACAGATCGCTTGAGGTTGACGTCGATGTTGACTCCTGCGTTTGGGTAAGCCGACGTCTCTTTTAGCTTAGCTGTATAAATGTTGGCGTCACGTTGACTGCTCCTCTGATGATATCGACGTTGCCGCTGGCTTTACTTGGTGACGCCGTCGACGTCGGTCTTTATTTCTGGCTATAGATGTTGACGTCGCTGTAGGTTGGTGCGGGCAGAACTTTCTGCCACCAACGAAAACTATTTTTCCAAATGACAACCTCACACGCGCACGTTTGAAAAATTACAGCTCCAGATTCGCTCTCCGTTTGTGCTTTTATAAGCAGCTGTCTTCTTCTTTACTTCGAACCTTCTGGAATTATCGCGTGATGTTCCCGTTCGTTGGTTTAGCTTTTGTGTTTGCTACTCTCGCCAACTGCCTGGCGTGTGTTTATGATGCCCGTTATCACCATGGTACATGAAAGAACAAAAAGAAAATAATTATTAATGAGAGCGCCACCCCTGTAGGTATCTACCCACAACGTAACCCTGTGGAAGTGGTTGGTCATCTCTAATCTTTTACGGCAGCCGCGATAGCCTTTGCAACCCGGTGTCGATTCTAAATTTACCTATACTAATTAACTAACTCAGTATAATATATTATAAGACGTTTCTTTTCTTATCTGTTATTTTAGAATTATTTATGACGCTTACTAAAGGATGTATCTCACGACTAGTGCTTTCATATTGGAAAAGTCATAATATATTCTTGGTAATTCAATTTATGGCTTATTTTCAGTTAACCTTTCTTAAAGATACTTATAACCGGAAAAGATTAAATATTTACATTAAATATAGATTCACTTAGTAAGTATGTAATTATTTAATATATTCATTACTTTAATAACTAACATAATGATCATATATTTCATATGTTTAGGCCTTTAAGGCGACTATTTTTAGCGCGAATATTCATTCGTGTAAACATTTCTAGTTTACAAAATGTTTCTTAGATATAAAAATTTGAAAAGTATAAATTTTCTCTGTACGCTCCGTGGTCAGAGGTCTTTTCTCAGACTTTCGCCTTATCGCAGCGATCCTGGTGGGGTTTAAATCTCTCTTTTGGTCAAGTGAGCGACCCAGTCGCCAGCCGAGGGCAAGTCTAGAAAGAAGGTAAGTGGTGAAGTAAGGACACATGTGGGAGAAAATTTACACAAAATTTTGTTCCTTACACATAGCTGAACTTGAATTTGCAAGATTTATCTACAACGACCTTAATTTCACAATTTTTTGGGGCTTTGTTCGGTTACTCGAGTGCAAAAAATCCGTGTAGCTCGAATTCCCAGATATTTATCCTTACTTTTCCGTGTACCAAATTTTGTTGAAATCATTTTCCTAATCTTTGTGCAAATGCTTGTCCTTATCCTAGTTCTAATTCTTGTCCAAAGACTCGTTCTTATCGTTGTCCTAATTTTTATTTAAATTCTTGCACTATTTCTTGTTATTATCTTTGTACTCATTCTCATCCTTGTCCTTACCTATTTTTATTTAAGTCATTGAAACTGTCATAAGTTTTAAAGGTTTCTTGAAAAAAATTTATCCAAAGGCTATCTAATGGCTACAAGAAGTCTAACAAAATTAGTGTGCGAACAAAAACAATTTTATATACTGTCGGAACTTACAAATTTAATTCACATGTTAAAATTTGTTTTCAATTCATGTCTTTTCTTTAACAATCAAATTTTGAAACAATTGAAATTTTAACAGTTCAATTCAGTGACAAATGAATAAAAATATTTAAAAATAAATTCAGAAAATATTAAATAGAGCACACAATTATAGGTAAGTTTCTGACCATGAAATATTATGTTTTTGTAAAAAGAGTTGGAAGAAAACCAAAGAAAAGTTGCAATGACCTAACTGTGTCATGAGCATTAACATTATCATATTTGAGTTTTTCTCACGAACTCGGAAATGTTGGTAAGTAGGTATACGGAAAAAAATCTAATTTCAAATTCTTACCAAAATATATATATAATAATAGTAACTTAAGATTTATTTTATTAAAACTTTTTATAAGAAAAATAAAATCAGCAACAGACTCAAAATTGGTGCTTTAAAAAAATTTTCATAAAATCTTGCAAGAAAACCTCATAATGTTTAATACCGAAGGAGTGCAGGGGAAAAAGGCTCTTAAAGGTTATGGAAGCTTCATGCCTATCTTATTAGGCTATACAATGTATATTTGGTGCGAAGGCTTATGATTTTCATTTAAAATTAATTTTTATTTTAAACCCAATTTTTGTTTTATTCTATAACTTTTTATCCGACAACAATTTTCTTTGAACAATTTTTTATTACTGAAATTTTCAAAATGAAAATTTCTGAAAATATAATAACTGAATACAATTCAAAATGTTTTTTTATAACAAGTGTTTTATAGACAAGTGTAAGTATTTTCAATAATTGCTAAAATGATATAATACGTTATAAATGATAAATCAAGGTAAGTGGAATGCAAGTTAAGATAAAAATCAACTACAGGAGAGGTAACTATTAATGTAACTAAAGGTAAGTACAATGTAACAAAAAGGTAAGTATTAATGTAACAAAAGGTAAGTCTCAATGTAACGAAAAGGTAAAATAGGCTGTATAGATTTACTCTATGTGGTGATGTAACAGAGCACCACATTATTCCCCCTCCTTAAATGAATCTTGTTGCATTTCTGAGTAAGTTAAAATGTACTACTTTTCTTTTGGATTGTGTTGTAGTTGTTGTGTCTGTATTAATTGATGCTGGTTTTAAACGGTCTAAACTAACTGTAGTATGTGTGCTATTTTTGAGTATTGTAAAGTATTTTGTGTTTCGGTTGATTACTTCGAAAGGACCATCATAGGGTTCCTTGAGCTTGCTGTGTATGGTGTCGTTTCTAACGAAGACAAATTAACAAGAGTTGAGTTCCTTAGGAACGTGTTGTTGGAATTTTGTGTTATTGTGTGAAATGTGTGATTGTTTGTTTTCGACTACTTGTTTTATTTTTGGAAGCATCTCTGAAGGGTTTAAAGTTTCATTGTTGCGAATTACTATTTGTTTCGGTAATCTGAGGGGCTGGCCAAAGACCATCTCAGCTGGCGACGCTTTGATGTCTTCTTTGACTGAGGATCTATGGCCCAGAAGAACTAGTGGCAACTCTGTGAACCAATTTGTCTGGTTGTTTGTCGCGATAAAAGAAACCTTTAACTGGCGGTGAAAACGCTCTACCATGCCGTTGGCTTGTGGGTGGTAAGCCCAAGTAGTTATATGTTGGCAACCGAGATTTTTGAGAAATGTGTTAAAGGTCGCGGAAGTGAATTGTGCTCCTCGATCAGAGGTAACCTTCAATGGAACTCCAAAACGTGAAATAAACTCTCTTTGAAGAGTGTCGACTATCGTGTCGTTGTTTGTGTCTTTCAGCGGAAATGCTTCTGGCCAACGAGTGTTCCTGTCGACTACGGTAAGTAGGTATCTATACCCTTTTGAAATTGGCAAAGGACCGACTATATCAACGTGGATATGTTCGAAACGGCCGCGTGGTATGCTGATTTTGTGTGGTGTTGTCTTCGTGTGCTTGTGTATTTTTGAGCGTTGACATCCAACGCATTCTTGTGCTCATTTGTTAACGTGTGTATTCATATTCGGCCAGAAATATCTTTGTGTAAGTAGTCGCCGTGAAGCTCGTGTACCAGGATGTGCTATGTTGTGTAGTTTTTCGAATACTTGTTTTCGTAAAGTCTGTGGTATGTAAGGTCGTGTTAAAGAATTTTTCTGTTCTACCAAATTTTAATGTTGAGTACCGGTATGAGTATCTGTTCGAGCTTGTATCTGTGGCTATATAGTATATCTTGCAATTTTGTGTCTGTGTTCTGTTCTTCATGTAGTGTTCTCAGGTTGATGTCTGTGCAGGCAAAAGCTTCTATTTCAGCTCGTGAAAGTGCATCTGCTACAGTGTTTTCTGAACCTTTAATGTGTTTAATGTCATGTGTGAATTGTGCAATGTATTCTAAGTGTCTTGTTTGTCTGGGACTGCGTTCTGTTTGTGAATGTATAGCGTTAATCAGTGGTTTGTGATCTGTGTATACCGTAAAATTGTTTCCTTCTAGGTAGTGTCTAAAGTGTTTGATGTTTAAGTATATGGCTAGTAATTCTCTGTCGAATGTACTGTATTTCGTTTCTGACTTTGATAACTTTTTTGAGAAAAAGGCTAATGGTTCTAGTGTACCGTTATTCTGTTGTTGTAAAACGCCACCAATGGCTGTGTTTGATGCGTCTACGGCAATCGATAATTTTGCATTACTACTGATGTGATTGAGTAGTGTTTCCTTTGCAAAACTATCTTTGATTGTTGTAAATGCCTATAGTGTGTTCTCTTTCCAGTGTAACTGTTTGTTTTTTATTTTTGATGCTACGGTGACCATGTCATAAATTGGGCCTAGCATGTGTGCGAGTTTTGGGATACAACGGTGGTAGTAATTTGTCATGCCTATGAATTTTTGCATTTGTTTGACTGTGGTGGGTTGTGGGTAGTCTCGTATGCACTGTGTACGTTCTTCTGAAGGTCGGATACCTTGTTTAGAAATGTTGTAACTGAGGAAGTTTATGTCTGATGCTCCGAAAGTTTATTTGTTAGGTTTAATGTTTAAGCCGTATTCTGAAAGTCTTTGGAAAACTTGTGTTAAGTGTTTTATGTGTTCTGTCTCGGTCTCGCTAGCTATGAGTATGTCGTCTAAATAAACAAAAATGAAATCTAGTCCCTGTAAGACTTCGTGTATATATTTTTGGAATGTCTGTGCTGAATTTCTCAAGCCGAAAGGCATTCGGAGAAATTCGAACATTACAAAAGGTGTTGTTATGGCTGTTTTGTGGATGTCGCTAGGAGCCATCGGTATCTGGTGACAGGCTCTGACCAGGTCGATTTTTTAATAAAAGTTTGTGTTGTGTAAGTTGATGGAAAAGTCATGTATATGTGGTAAAGAGTAACGGTCAGGTACAGTAATAGCGTTCAGTCGTCTGTAGTCGCCACATGATCTCCAGTCATTTGGTTCGCGTTTGGCTACAAGGTGTAGTGGAGAAGAGGTTTTCGAGTCAGACGGTCTACAAATTCCTGACTTGACTAGAAAGTCGAACTCTTGTTTTGCGATTTTTAATTTTGATAGGTCTAAACGTCGTGGTCGTGTGAATGGTAACTGTCCTTCTGTAACTATGTGGTGTACTGTTTTGTGTTTGATTGGTGCAGTGTAATCTGGTTCTGTGAAGAGTGAAGGGAACTTGTTTGAGTAACTGTGTGTATTTATCGTCGAGTGTAGATAGTTTTGGTAATTGCGTTTCAGAATACCTCGAAATTGCGTTGACGGATAATTTTGTAAGGGGGTCAATGAGTTTTCTGTGTTTTAGATCTATTAGGAGTCCATATTTGGTAAGAAAGTCTGCGCCAATGATAGGTCTTGTAATATCTGCTAATATGAAAGTGAAAGGGAATTCTCGTCTGAGTTTTAAATTTACGTTTAACAATTTTTTTTCCGTAAGTCGATATTGCTGTGCCATTAGCAGCTTGGAGTGTGAAATCAGATTTTTTATAAATTTTGAATTTGGAGAATGGCAATACGGAAACTTCAGCGCCACTGTCGATTAAGAAATTTAAGTTATTGTCCTTGTCAAATATGAGAAAACGGCGTGTTAGTGTTATAGAACTCCCATCATTAGCCGTTGCAATGATGGTGTTTCTTAGTTTAATGTGTTTGGTGTATTGTGGTTTGGTGTGGATGCCGTTTTAACATACGCGCATGGTTGTTCGCATCGTCTGGCCGCTCTGACAAATTTGTAGTGGTACCTACAAACCCAGTTGGCCGGTCTTTGTTGTGACACTTCTCTTCTAGATGAACGACGTCTGGAGTACCTTTGGAAGTTTGAGCTTTGTGATCGAGAACGTTCACTTCTCAGTTCTTGTACTTCCAGTGTCAACTTATTAAAGTTTTCTAAAATTTTGGACGTGGTCTCCGCGAAACGTTGGGTAATCGCCATTACTTCTTCTGAGTGACTTCCCATAAATCGTCTGCTAGTTTTAAGAGTTCCTCTAGTTCTCTGTGTCCGGACCCGGTCAAGCCGATATTTAAACTTTTTGGCAACTTGCGTAACCATAATTTGTAAATTAAATCGCCACTAACTGTTGATCCAGCTAGTAGAAGAAGTGACCGATAGAACTGAGATGGCCTTTGGTCACCCATCTCAGAATCCGAAAGGATTTTATCTAATCGCTTGTTTTCGCTCAGTGAAAATCTATCAAGCAATGTCTTTATAAGCCCTTCGTATGTGTTTTGTGTTGGCGGTTTTTGGATAAAGTCTAGCACAGTGACTATGACTTCTTGTGGTAACGAGGTTACCAAGTATTCGTATTTAGTCTTATCAACTGTGATTCCTTTCGCTTGGAATTGTATTTCCGCATGTGCGAACCAAGCGTCTGGGCAACTCGTCCAGAATGTAGGTAATTTTACCGCAATCGTGTGTATTTGTGTTGGTGGTGTGAGAGGGTTAGTCTCAAAGTCTATGAATGGTGTGTTATCTCCTTCTCCGGTGTGTGGAGTAAGGGGTGTGTGTGGGGGTGTTCGTAGCATTCTTCCCTCTAGATTTGCTTCTATTTTTTTTTTTAAGTTTGAAAATTCTAAGTCTTCCCTTTTTTTTAGTGTACCTATGTCCCTAGTGTAGTGTAGTGCCTACGAAAGTGAGACGATAGGTTTCTTACGACCCTATCGTCTAAAGTTCGTTTTAGAAGCTACGTTGTGTGCCTCGTGATGATCTAAAGTGATACGCAGCCTGAAAAAAATATTTTATAAATGTCAACAAAAATAAATATAGATTTTTACAAAATATAAAATTTCATGTAAAAAAAAATTGTTGTTGCTGCCGACGTTATTATTGTTGCTGTTGCAAATGTTGCTGTTGTTGTTGTTCTTATTGTTGATGTTGTTGTTATCGCTGCTGTTGTTTAGCAGTGACCGATAGATTTTCAGTTGTGGTTCTGCATGATAAATTTAAAATTGTTGGTGTTGCTGCTGTTGACGTCGCTGCTGCTATTAGCGCCACTGTTGGCGTTGACGTCGCTGCCGTTGTTGTACGCAGTGACCGTGTCTGCTGCGTTTTGGTTGTTGGAGCGTTGCTGGCTGTTGATATGGTTACTGCTATTGTTGTTGTTGTTGTTGTTATAAGCGTTTTGCCAATTTGTAGGATCGGAGGTGGAATCGCCAGTTGTTGCTGCTTTTGTTTAATTTGATTTGTAATAATTTTCGCTTTTCTTCGTGCTGCTGGGAGTTAAGCGAGTTGTTGGCATGGCATTTGTTGACTATCTATTTTGTTGTAGCGCTGATGTTGGGGTGCAATTTGTTGTGTTAACATTGGTGAGTGTGTGTCAGCACTGTGGTATTTGCGGCGGTTTGTTGCTGATGTTATTATTGTTGGTAGCGGTTCGGCCGTAGGAGCGCCTTAATAAGTGATGCAGGATCGTTGGTTACGTTATGTTGTGGTGCGTGGGCGTGTGTTGGTAGACGCCAGTGAAATGGATGGTTTGTGAATGCAGATGTGGCACTGCTTCTTTTTACGTGGATCGTCTTCGCTAGTCACTTCGACGTTCGACTCAGCGTTGTTGTAGTTTAATGAAAATTGCTGATATTAATTCGGTTCAATTGAAGGATCGCCAGTTTTGGTGCGAAGGCTTATGATTTTCATTTAAAATTAATTTTGATTTTAAAGCCAATTTTTATTTTATTCTATAACTTTTTATTCGACAACAATTTTCTTTGGACAATTTTTTATTACTGAAATTTTCAAAATGAAAATTTCTGAAAATATAATAACTGAATACAATTCAAATGTTACAATTTCAAAGGTAAGTGGAATGCAAGTTAAGATAAAAATCAACTACAGGAGAGGTAAGTATTAATGTAGCTAAAGGTAAGTACAATGTAACAAAAAGGTAAGTATTAATGTAACAAAAGGTAAGTCTCAATGTAACGAAAAGGTAAAATAGGCTGTATAGATTTGCTCTATGTGGTGATGTAACAGAGCACCACATATATATACATACAATGTTTGGTATACAAGTTAATTTTTCACTTATTTTTATTTTTAAAAAAAACAACATCAGAGGAAGCTCTGATGTTAGACTTTATTGCTGAATGAGTACTTAAAAACTGACTTAACAAATTTTATATCTTAAACTATTGGGCTGCAACTCGATCGTCTGTTATTGCTGTTTTTTATGTTTTTATTGTGCTGCAATTTTATTTCATAATTTCAAGCTCGCTGCCTATCGCCGGTAGACGCGGCGTCAGCATATTACCGTATAGAGCGGATGCGCGTATACCTTTGGAATGCACTTTAGAGTTTTAAATATATGTGGCGTTAACTCCTCCCCTCCTTGATTCAAACGTCCTCGTTTGTATTTTTATTAAAAATTTGATTGAGTCCTTCGATGGCTAAATCCGAAAGTTGGTGGCTTCGTCCCTTTGATGACTCTGGATGGGTTTCCCTTATTTTTGCTATTTTATGTTTGTGAATCATTAATTTTGCTGTTCCCAATGCTACTATTTAGAGTGGTACTGTTATACCGGTACTGTTATACTAGAGATTTTTTTTTGCGTACGTCCAATAGTTTTATGTATTTTGTATTCTTTGTGTTCAGTTCTTTCATCATTTCTAAGGACAAGACTTCTTCGACGTTTGCTGATATAGGTCTTTTTGTAGCAAAGCAGGTAATGGTGCGTAGGTTTTGGTTTCATTTGAGGAGTAAGTTCTGTTTCCAATCTGTAGTGTTTCGTTGTGATATGTTATTAGGAAGATTCCTTCTAAGATGACTGTTTCATTCCTTATGTTAACGGTACCATTAAATTGATTTACAACAGGAGTCCAGACGAGATTTCTTCAACTTCTGGTACGTGTTGATTATTGATCATTTGGCAAGTTGGCATACGGCTTTTGAGTAAATTTGGTATACATGTGGAGTTTCTTATGTCTATTACGTTTTTATATGGCCAAATTGATAAATTATTCTAACTGTTACAATTTTGTTTAATTCCAAAAATTTTATTTTTACATTGAAGAACAGAGTTATAATCCAATTTAGTTATTTGATTTCTAACTTTCACTGGCTTAAGAATTAAAGTTTTACAATATTCAATATTTGTTTTTGGCAAACTCACAATGTAAATTATCGTATCATCATATGAAGCTATCTTTATTTCTGAAAACTCTGATCCTTCGTCCATACTTAGATATGGCATATTTTCTTTACTAAAAATTTCTTTCACAATATTTATTTCTGAATTTGACAATATGTATGAATTGATAACATTAGAGCGTTAGCCCAATGTATGGCATATTCGATATTTGTAATTTCTTCCTTTATAAGGTCTAATTTGTATTTTAATTTCATATTAAATTGATCTTCGACGTTATTTTCGGATCTGACAGCTTTTAAAATTGAATTTGTGATGTTAGTTAATTCACTGATTCTATCTAGTTTCATCTTATTGATAACCACTTGTTGGTTATTGTTTGCGAGAACATTGTTAATTTTTTCGGTTAGGATTATTTCATCTGAATGATCGGGACTACCGGTTAGCCACTTCCATACGGTTCCAATAAAATCCAACGATCTTTTTGTTTTTCCCGTTGGCCTGAGTCTACCTAAATGATTTTTAATTTTGGTGATTTCATATGTAAGAAATGGGTAGAAGGAGTGGTTTGTGTTGACTTTGGTTGTGATTGTCGTTTCGAGGTCGTCGATTGCATCTTCGTACGTGAATTATTTTGAAGGTCCCAGTCTGTTATTTCGCTATTCCTGCATCTATTGTGACCAAATGTAAGTTTGAGTAGTCCAGTATCTGCGAGTCAGCTCCGAATGTAGCCAGAAAAAATATTAACTGAAAAAATTTAATTTCTAATTAGACTTTTGTGTATTATTCGTCCGGTTTCTGTTACGAGTGTACTGGTTCTGTCTTCTTTAACTATTTCTTTTACAAATGATTTGGACAACTTTGTGTATAACCGTCTATTTCTCTTAACATAAATCACTTGTCCAGGTGGATATCGTTTAGGTTCCTGTCTGTGCTTATTATGATATCCAAGATCCTTTTTTTTGCTTTCTTCTAATGCTTCAAAATTTGCAACTCTAACTTTTTCGAAATCTTCAGGAGTAAAATCTACATGCCTTCTGAAGAATAAGTCGACCTGTTTTTTCCCAGTCACCGAATGTATTGAGTGCTTGTATTCGGAAACGGCGCGTTCTAGGAATGCCTCGAAATTTCCATGCGTTCCACTTTCTTTTAGACAACGCATTATTTCTACTTACGTTGAGTGGAATCGTTCCACTTGGCCGTTTGCTTGACTTTTGTAGGGGGGTGCTGTATAAATATTAATGCCTAATTCGTCTTGCATCATAAATCTCATCGAATTTGAATTGAGAGATGGTTCATTATCGATTATTATTGCTTTCGGTACTCCGAAGAAGAATATAATGTCCCTAAGGGGCCGTTTTAAATCCTCTATTGACCTACTCTTTACTATTTTGGTCTGGGCATATTTTTTAAACTTGTCATGTGCTGTCATTACTACTTTTTTCTCTGTCAAAAATAGGTCTATGTGAATTGTGTGTCCTGGAAAATTTGGTAACGGTGTTTCGTTTAATTTGATTTGATTCGGGTGTCTTTCGTACATATTTTCTTTGCAAGTCCTACAAGTTTTTGTAACGTTTTTGATTTTGTTAATCATTCCTGGGAAATAATATGAGAAGTGAAGAATTATCACATTGGTGTATTAGGTTTTTTTTTTTCTTTATTTATTTATTTTATATTAGTACATTAAGAACTAGGTTCTTTTATAGTACAGAGCTCAAAGACATAATTTGAATTCAACTTATTATACAACATTTAAACTTAAATCTAAGGTAATTTGAATTTATTATGTTGACTTTATATGATTTAAATACAAATTCTAAATGTTTGATAGTTTAAATCATACTTGATTTTAAATACAAATTCTAGTTGTTTGATAGTTTAAAATCGTTAATTGAGCTTAAGGTCAAAGTTAGAACAATAAATTGTTCTAACGAATCTTTCCTAAGAAACAATAACAACAACAAAGTTTTTTCAATATGAAAAGGAAAAAATCACTAGCTGATCTTATTGCACAATTTCGGCTCAGTTAAAGGTTTCATCAGAAATCTTTGTGATACCCGTGCAAGCGCGCACTAACGCACTGCACCACCGGGGCGACGAGATTTGAAGTGTCAATTTCTCAGTTTTTTCTCAATTTCATAATTTCACATTTGTTGTTGTATTTCTGTTTTACTTTAGTCTCTATGCTTATGTTATTATATGTAGTCCAACAGCCTGCTGGAAGTCTGCACTAACAAAGCATGTTAGTGGTTAGAGGTCATTAAGGAAAAAACTTTAATTTAAATTTATTATTACACAATAACAAGTGTTATCAAAAAAATTTTTTGTTAAACAAATGTAAATTCAGAAGACAGATAAAACCTTAATTAATAAAGAGCAAACAAGAGAGATAGAGAGAGAGAGAGAAAAAGTCATATAGAGCTAAAGATCTGACATTTTGTTAAGTATTATGTGATGAAAAGTGCTTCAAAATAGCATGTTTGAAGGATGTTTTTGACGCTTTGGATTTTAAGCTACTAGGCAATGAATTCCATAATCTAGCGGCATTAATAAAGAATAGTGTTGTGGAGTTTAGAAAGTTAAAACTAGGTATAATTAGCACTTGGCTTCTAATTGACCGACTAAATTGCAGTTTTTCAAATAAGTAGAAAGGAGTTTTGTGGTGTATGAGTTTGTGTAAAAATATGCAATTCCTGGCATTAGAGTAGCTTATGATATCGCACCCAAGTATACAGTTTTTTAATTGAGCTAAATTATCAAATTAACGCAAGCCGTAGACATAACGAGTAGCATGATTAAACGCGATCTGCAATTTAAGTTGAGACCGCGAGTCTAACTTGCTGTATACAAGTTCAGAATATGTTATAACGGGGACAACGAGCTGAATTACAAGCTTACGTCTTAAATCAATAGGTGTATACTCAGACGATATCCTAAGGTTACGCAAGATATAATATATTTTGCGGACTACTCTGTTGATATGATCTGTGCAAGTAAAGGAAGCATTGATATTGTATCCAAGACTTACAACAATATTAACAATTTTTATGATTTTATCACCCAATATAACGTCTGGAATGGAGTCAAGGCTTATTTTTTCTTTAGAGACAGGTAGCAGATACGACTTAAGTACATTAAGGTGAAGCCTATTTTTCATAGCCCATTGGTTTATACTGTCAAGATCTTCATTCAGTTTGCATACTAAATCGTTCATGAGTTTTGCTCTACCAGACAAGTAAATATGAACGTCATCAGCATAAGCATGCATGGACGAATATGTGCAGCAGTGAAAAATGTCATTCACGAACATGGAGAAGAGCAGCCAAGAACCGATCCCTGAGGCACACCACAGCAAACAGCTTCATAGTATGAAAAATTAGTACCGACCTTCACTCTTTGCACTCTATTTGTCAAATAGCTACTTAACAAATGAGTGGCACTGTCGCAGAAACCAAAGAAATATTTTAATTTTTGACAAAGGAGTTCATGACTTACAGTGTCAAATGCTTTTGAAAAATCAAGCAAACACAATAGAGTTAGTCTACTATCATCATAATAAGACCTTATATCATTCATTTCTTTAACCGTAGCAGTAGAGCAACTGTGACCTGCGCGAAAACCAGATTGGAATGGAGACAAAAGATTAAGAATGATGATATTTGGTTAGCCATGAAAGATTCACATACTTTGGATAATGAAGACAAGATGCTTATAAGCCTGAAATCCTTCGGTTCACAAGCTGTATTTTTTTTGCCACCGGAGTTACTGAAGCCGGTTACTATAGATTTCCACAAATATGGAAAAGACGATGTAATAAAACAATAATTGATAATGTGAGTTAGAGAGCTAAGAATGTGTGGTAAAATAATCTTTACAAATTTTATATTTATGCCATCTTCACCAACAGCATATGATTTAATATTCAATACAGCCTTTGCAACATCGTCTTCTGTCACCGTGGTAAACTGAAATGTCTAATACCTATCAATAATTTGTGATCTGTTTTCGAGAGCGTTTCGGTGAGCACGATTATGCGTCTCGAGGATTATATTTTCCTGTTCCTGTTCGTTTGTTACGTCTTCAACAAGTTTTTGAGCGTATCGTGCTTTGTAATTTGCAAAATGAAGTGGATAAATATTTTAGATATTGCCCATAATTCTTTCTTGGGTTCGAATGCCATTTATAACAGAAGGATTTAAATATATTTTCAAAAGAGCTAAGAGCTTTTCCTCCGTATAATGCTGTTCTGCTATTATGTGTCTGTGAAAGCCGGGAAATATTATTTTAAATTGGTAGGACGGTGTGTTATCAAGTTCTAGAAAAATCTGATTTTTAAAATCTGATCAAAGTCTCAGTGCAAGGCGCTAAATTGTGGTTGGAGCTTTCGTCGCAATGGATTGTGGGTGTTAATGAATTAATATCGGTTGGTATTCTAGAAAGGGTATCAGCTACAATATTTGCCTTGCCGGGCTTGTAGATAAGCTGATAGATATATTCTTCTAAGATTGCCTTCCATCTTTTCATTTTACTGTTCGCATTTTTTCTACTTAGAGCGTAAGTAAGTGGTTGATGGTCTGTGTATATGTTTACTTTTATAATAGGTGATTGGTTTATCTTTTTGTGATAGCACAGCTCCTATCGCGAAATTGGAGGCATCGGTAGTTAACTCGAATTCATTCTCGAAATTAGGATGAAAGAGGATTACTTCTTTTGAAGTTAATGCATTTTTTATTTTGTTAAAAGAGTCAGTGGCATCTTCATCAAGGTTTATTGGTTTGTTTTTTGAGGCATGCTTGGGCACGTGTCCATCTTCCCCACGTAACCTAAAATCTCTACTTTATTTTTTAAAATCTCGCATTTTTTCTACTTAGAGCGTAAGTTAGTGGTTGATGGTCTGTGTATATGTTTACTTTTATAATAGGTGATTGGTTTATCTTTTTGTGATAGCACAGCTCCTATCGCGAAATTGGAGGCATCGGTAGTTAACTCGAATTCATTCTCGAAATTGGGATGAGAGAGGATTACTTCTTTTGAAGTTAATGCATTTTTTATTTTGTTAAAAGAGTCAGTGGCCTCTTCATCAAGGTTTATTGGTTTGTTTTTTGAGGCATGCTTGGGCACGTGTCCATCTTCCCCACGTAACCTAAAATCTCTACTTTATTTTTTAAAATCTCACATTTATCCAACTGCACCTTCATATTTGCAGCTTCCAGTGTTTTTAATACAATTTCTAAATTTTTTAAATGTTCATCTAAATTTTTCCCAAAAATTATTATGTCGTCCACATGAACGTAACATTTATTGCCAATGTGTTGACGAAGGATGTCATCCAATGTTCTTTGAAAAATAGCCGGGGCGTTTTTAAGCCCAAATGGGAGTCTTACAAATTCATATTTTCCATAATTTATGGAAAATGCCGTTTTCCCTATATCAGATACCTTTAGAAGAATCTGATGAAACCCGCTTTTTAAATCAATGATTGAGAAAAATTGATTTCTGCCAAGATTGGCAAGACCTTCCTGTATCTCGGGGATTGGGTATCGATCTGGAATAGTAGCTTCATTCAGCTTGCGCTAATCGATTACCATTCGATACTTTTTTCACCTGATGAGTCCATTTTTTTTGGGAAAATCCCTACAGGAGCGTTAAATCTAACATGTTAAATCTAGATGGTCTTATTATGCCACCAGCTAAAAGTTCTTCAACTGGCGTTTCCACTTCTTCTTTTAACGCCATTGGATACGGATAACTTTTGTGATAAATTGGGGGTGTCATTTGTAGTTCGTATCTCACCTCTTACAGTAGATGAATACGTAAGTTTTTCATTAGGCTCGCAAAGTAAGTTAGGACATCCTTCAATTAATTTCTTAAGTCTTTCTGTTTGTCGTTCGGTCAAATACGACGTACGTAGGTTAAGGTTATTTACGTCCTTTGCTATGTATTGCTTTAATGGAATAACTAAGTTGGGTAAAATTGTCATCAAATTTCTATCTGTGTGAATTACGGCACCTAATTGCTTCAAAGTGTCATTACCTATTATTCTATGGAATCATTTTAATCCAGGTAAAATAAAGAATTTCAATTCTGGTGTTTGTGGTCCAAAAATGTTTAAAAATATATGCTGGCATATTTCAATGCTTCTTGCTACAGAGTTTACCGAAAATAACTCATCATTGGGTACAGGATACTGAGTTTTGGTGGATTGAATGTAATTTTTATTGGATCCTGTGTCTACCAAAAAATTTAGCACATCTCCACACTCAGTAACAAACTCAAAGTAAGGGAGTGAAGACGGTGTTATCCTAAAAAATAGATGCTATCAGTCTGCTGAGAGTTGTTCTGAACGTTATAATTGGTTTGAGTTGGATTAATATTACTTCCTTGGAATGGATTTGTTTCTTGTAAGTCTATAGAATATTTTTCACCAGCTTCCCATTGTACTACTTGCGAAGCGAAAATGTCTTCGGGATCATAAGAATTGTCAAATAATTGAAAAATATCTTGGAAGTTTGTTTCCTGGTTAGCAAAATGTATATCAGGATTGTAAGGGTAATTGGAAGCTAAGGGAATTTTTTGAAAGTTGACTTCTTGGTGAGACAGATATGTATTAGGATCATTACATGGATATTGGTACCTAATTGCAGGACAAATTGGGTTCTACGTGTTCGTGAAGAAGGGTTTTTGTATTTTATTAGGAACGTAGTGCTGTTAAGTTAGAGGTCGTTTTTGGGTGAAGTTGTTATTTTGAAAACTTGGCCTATTTTGAAAGTTTGGCCTATTCTGATAATTCACTTGACGCGAATGGATTGATGTGTCGACCTCCATTGGTTGGGGTGGCTTTGGAGGAAAGTTTGTTCTATTATTAAATCCGTATGGATTCGGTCCGTAAATATTATTTGTAAATGGATTTGTATGCCTATTATCCGTGGGAAACTATACATATTTCGGGAAAAAGGCTTGTTATTGCTATGAATATTTCTAATGAATGGGTTGTTAGCTTGTATTGGTGGCCAGTGAATCAATTCTGGGTAAAAGTTCGTTTTCTGTGGGGAAAAATTAAATCTAGCCGGTCTTGGCGGTCGAGGTGACGCATTTCTGAAACTACTTGAATTGTTTTGAGCATAGTTCATCCTGAATAGCATGTTGTCTAGTTTCTGGCATAAATTTAGTGCCTGTGGTAATGAAGTAGGCTCGCGTATACTTAACAAACGTAGTAAATCCCAATTAAGTCCGCGTATGAAGGTATCTAACGCTTTTTCCCTATACGAGTTAGTCATAGCTCGCTGTGATTCTTCTTCTTACTCCAAGCAAGCAATTTTGTCCAGGATTAAAGATAAATGTTGATAAACATTTTGATAAAATTCGTGGATTGTGGAATTTCTCTGAGTAAGGGTGGTTAAATGGTACTCTAAGGTTCCAATATACCTCCTGTCAGAATAGTGCATCATAAGGCACTTTTTTATATTACCCCATTCTAAGGGAGTCTTGTATGACTCCAGTGCTCTGTCGGCTTCACCTACAATTTTGTGTCTAATCATATGCAATATAGCATAATACTTGGGAGATCCTTTAATATGTTTTCCGCCAAGAATTAAATTCTCCTAGAACTCCGGAGAATTCCCTGAGACATTTAAATATATCTGGAATTTTGTATAGTTCGTTAGTGTTCGTTGCATTCATTTGAATTGTGTAGTTTAAATCGGACTCGGTATCTGCTTCTAAAAATGGATTAATAAGATTCCTAATGGTGGAAGTAACCAACTCGGGTATTTCCCTAGCTAAATTTTCATTCATAATTTGTGGTTGGACTGTTCCAGAGGTAGAAGGTGCAGTGCCAACATTAAGTTTTGCTAATTTCTCAATAAAATCGTCTGGCATTTTTCTTAATTTATAAAAACAAAGGAAAAAACAACTTTCAATTTTTCCTATAGATTTAGTTGTTCTTCGTCTTTTAACCAATAAGTGGATTTTTTCTTTTCTCCTTTTTTTTTAAAAAAAATATTATTTAATTATTCTTTCTTAAAAATTTTTAAATATTTCTCTTCTTATTTTTTTCTTAACAATTTTCACTTCAACTTTTTCGTTTTTTTATTTTCTTTAAAATTCCTATTAATCACTTTTTCACAAGGATGTGTCTTAAAGTTTTTTTTATTTTTTCGTTTATAAACTTTTTTTGAAATTCTTAATTTTTACTTTTTCACAAAAATATATCTTTAATTTTTCTTTGATTTTTTCATTTCTTAAATTCCTTTTTTTAAAATTCTTAGTTTTCACTATTGTAAATATAAACTTACAATAAACATGCCAACGATGCCAATTTGATCTTGGATCTCGAGCTTTTTCTTTTCCTTTTGTACTGGGGAGCCGTTTAATCACTTTTATCCTTGTATTTTTCCAGAGCGGATGCGCGTGTACCTTTGGAATGCACTTTAGAGTTTTAAATATATATGGCGTTACCTTACATACAATTAATTTTATTTAAAAAAAACATTTCCTTATTTATTTTACTTTCTTTCATAGAAGCTACAAAAACTGACAAAAATTTATTCACTAGAAACTGAGAGTCATTTACAATATACAAAAAAAAAAAAGCATAAGAGGATTTTTTTTCTTGAAAGAAAACAAATTTCGTCTTAAAACAAGTTTTTACTTGATTATAAATTCTATATTTATAAATTTTAAATTAACAGCACTTTTATGTAAAACGAAACGAAGGCTTAACGTCGTGAAAGAAATGAGCAAAAATATTTTTTAATATGGAAAAATGTATTGCTTACCGTGTCTGGTACCACTTTCAGCCTTCGTTTAGTTATGCATAAAGATGCACTAAATGACTCCTTTACACACTTTTAAACTAAAATTTTATATGAACTTAAAGCTCGGTTTAAAGCGGCTAGGTTCAATTTTCAAAACAACTTCAAAGCATTCAGGCCTCCGTTATGCCTGTCAGGCTTGAATTCCAGAGTGAACAGGCACGAAATTTTCTGCTGGGTCTTTTGTTTAATAGCCAGCTCTTTACAAAGAACTTTTAAATTTTGTGAAAAATATTTTAAGTCTGTCATAGCTCAGCTGTTGACATAAGTTTTTTTTTTCTGATTTAAAACTAGCTAAAAACGATAAGACTAATAGATTTTCTTTGGAAATGCAAGAAAATATTTTGTTTTCTAAATTCTTACATATACATTTGAACTTCTTAATTTAAAATGACATTGCACGTTGAAAAAAAAAATAAAAAAGTTTATTTAAGACATTTTTTGTGAGTTTGGTCTAATAGCTAAAAATTGGCGCAACTTTTTTAAAAATCTGTTATTTTTAGCCTTTAAGATTCCCTTAACGATTGGAAATTGTAACGAAACTTTATAATTCTATTATTGGATGTAGCGACAAGTACTCTTATTAATAGGAACTTTAATTTTTTGTTTCAGATAAATTGGTACATAAAATTAACCCTGTCTGCAAACGACTACTTTTTTACGCTACTTAGCGAGAAGATGGATCTAAAACAAAAAACAAATTTTTTGAAAAATAGTTTTCTGCATTATTTACGTAAATAAAATTTCAAGTCCTTGTATTGTAGTTTTTTCACAACAAATGTTTTAAATTAAATTTCTTTATTTTTTTTCCAACGAGTAATGTTAGATTAATATAATTAAAAGGCAATAGCAACCTATATAATTTATTTTACTTTAGACTGAATAAGTTGTTTAATTTTGTTCCTTTTTTTATGCAATTATGTATTGTTTTGTATATTGCTTTTGTAGAAATATAATTAAAAAATTAATGTAATTAAAGAGAAAAAGCAACGTAAATAAAAGGCAAAAGTACTGAATTTTTTCCTTTTTAATATTATAATACATGTTTTGTTTCGTATTATTATATTTCAATAAAATAAGTGTTAGTCTTAAAATTAAATAAATAAAATAATTATGGAAGATTCAAATTTTTTTAAATGACCTTGTTATTTATTATTTTGATTTTTTATAATTTAAATACAAATTCTAAATGTTTGATAGTTTAAATCATTATTGATTTTAATACAAATTCTAGTTGTTTGATAGTTTAAAATCGTTTATTGAGCTTTAGGTCAATGTTAGAATAATTAATTGTTCTAAAGAATCTTTCCAAAGAAACAACAACGTTTTTCAATATGAAAAGGAAAACATCACTACCTGATTTTATTGCAATTTCGGCCCTGCTAAAGGCTTCATCAGAAATTATTGTGATACTCTGTGCAAACGCATAGCATAAGCATAAAGACTAAAGTAAAGAAAAATACAACAAAAAACATGAAAATATGAAAAGGGAGAAAAACTAAGAAACTGACAATAAAATCTCATCGCGTCTGTGGTGCATTGCGCTAATGCGCGCTTGCATGTCGTATCACCAAGATTTCTGATGAAGCCTTTAGCAGGGCAGAAGTCAGCTAGTGATGCGTCTATTTCACGAACGCATCGTCCAACAGGCTACAATCAGCTGTTTTGGATCCACAAACGAACAGACACAAACGAACACTGCTGACTCAGTAACGAACGAAGACGTAATCTCAGTATAAAGTTGGGTCTTTGTAAGCAAAAAAATCCGAACGAGACGTCACAATTTGACGAGAGCAAAATTATTATCGTTCTGAAAATGGAAGTTGCTACTTACAGATTTGGAGCTAGTAGAGCAAAAGCAGATGAAAAATGGAACGCCATCTGCAAACTTCTACTGTCCTCCTCAAAGAAGTGCACACAATCTATTCAAGAACAGAAGCTATCACAAACAATTTAAAAACATGTATACAATTTTCAAGATTTTTGTTATTTAGCAAGTTTTATGCTAAATGCTGAACTTTTACAATCTGGCAATAATGTTTTTGACAAGTACTGACGTTGGAGTATTTCAAAAACGTAAGCAACGTACTGCTGGACGACGACGCAAGAAAAAAATTACAAAGACCCAGTTTAGGACGATCACGTCGGAAAACGAACGAAGCTTGTCACGAAGGTTTCGTTTTACCTAAACAGGGCATTAATCGCCGCTGTGAGGGATGAGCTAAAAAACACTTGATTGCTAACTACTCAAGCAACTCTTTTCATTTTGGGTTAGATGTCAAAACATCCGTAACGAATACAAACGTTCGTCAAATTGCTATCGTCTCGTCTATTTTGGTTGGCCATTTAGAACGAATTGTATATATTTTAGCAAGAGCGGCCAATAAGACCCAGTTTGTCTTGATGACTGCTTTCGCAACCGGTTTTCTTTGTATTTAAGGAAATTGGTGTGGTGGAGTTTACCCATTTTGTCGTCTTATCTCCCTGTCAAGCCAAGATCCCACCGGCTTCAGGAAGACAGAACGATATATATTATTGTAAAACACTCAAATTCCGAATGTCCAACAATCAAACACTAACAGGTCATTTCCACAAACTTTTATTTATTGGGCCATCCAAAGTTTTCTTTTTAATTAATATATTGGTTATTAACAATGAAACACGACAAGATGATGCGACTGACCGCTTTCGACATCAAGATCTTTCTCCTCTCTTCTATTCTCCCGGGTTGCCATCTTGACCAATCAGCTCAAGGTTGCCACAAGGTTCCTGACTGTAATCGTCCTCGATTTCGTCTTCGTCGTCTTTATTGTCTTCACTATTTTCATCTAAATCTGGACAACTACGGCACCATGGCTTCATTTTATCTGAGGCATATACCGACCCAAATTTACGGGAAGTAATTTTCACGCCAAGGATATCTTCAATAAAGTATCGATCATTTCCCAAAACCCTTGTAACGATATAGGGCCCACGATATTTAGGATACAGCTTACGTGACTCTCCAGTAGCGGGAGCCTCATTTTCAAGTACCACCAGGTCGATCACGCTGTAAGTCGTTGGTTCAGAGTGTCGTTGGTCATTGGTTGATATTTTGAACGGTTTGGTCACGCTTTTCATCTATTGATAGTTTGGGAGATTCCTCGAGTATCATCGTGAATAGCTGTTATTAATCAATTTTGTACTACGTCACGTAACTTGAAGTCAAATACGAGCTCATTCGGACTGAATCCTGTGGTGGCATTTTTCTGGCTATTAACGGTCCACTGCAAATCAGTTAATATTAGGTCCCAGTCTTTTAGATTTTGAGTTGAGGTACGTATGTAGGATAAAACTGTTTGGTTTTCCCGTTCTACTTGGCCATTTGCCTTAGGTGTGCGAACTGCTGTTTTTATATGATGAATACTATGTCGATCGCAGAATTCTTCAAATATCTTGGAAGTGAATGCTGTTCCTCTATCGCTAATTATCGTCGATGGAAGGCCAAAATAACCTGATAACTCTTTAAGAACGCTCAGGACTGGTTGGGTCTTTGTATTCCGGACGGCTTTAACTATTAAAAACTTGCTGAAAGCATCAGATATCGCTAGTACATAGCAGTTTCCTCGCTTGCTACGCACTAAAGAACCAAGGTGATCAATGTGTAGTAGTCGGAAGGGTATTGGTTCTAAATCATCGTAGTGCATTCGGCCTTCTAATTTTTTTCCAGTTAATTTGTAGTAACAACATTGAATGCACGAGGATATGTATTCTTTCACATTTTTTCGTATTTTCGGGAACCAATACGAGGCCAATATTCGTTCAGTCCTCTTTTCTAGGCAAAAATGACCCATGTTATCATGGCAAAACTGAACTACTCTCTACCTTATAGCTTTGTGTATAACCAATTGTAGGCTATTAACCTTGCGATATAAACGATTGTTTTTCAATATATACTCACTTTTTAGTTGTTTTTCTTGTGTAGAAGTATTAAGTCTCCTCAAAACAGCAATAATGTGTTTTAATCGCTCATCTTGACATTGCATTGTGAGTATCCAATCGTCAATGCTTGCAGTTACCTTCATAATAAAACCCGCTGGTTCCATGTCCTTGACCGGTTGATCCGGTGAACGACTGAGCGCATCCACATGAGCCATTCGACTACCTTCACGATGTATTAACTGGAAATCATATTCAAGTAACTTCATCCACCAGCGAGCGATCCGGAATTTTAACTCCTTTTGAGCTTTTGCTTGTACGATAGCAGAGCAATTGGTGACCAGACGAAATTCTTTCCCCAAAAGGTATATACGACATCGTTCCAGTACTTCGCCGACCGCTAGGACTTCTAGTTCGTAACTATTGTATTTCCTCTCTACCTCGGTGCAATGACGACTATAATACGCGTCAGGTTTCAGATATCCATTTTCGGTAGCTTGGAGTAAAACACCTGCAAGCCCTGCTTAAAGTTTCGATGAGTTTCAAAAACGCGTATTGTTGTTCATTTTTCCAATTAAATTGATTTTTTCAGTTTTACAGAGTAATTTTGTTAGAGGCCTTGATATAAGAGAATAGTTTGGGACGAATTTTCTAAAAAACCCTGTGAGGCCAAGAAAACGTCTGACTTCAGTAATAGTAGTTGGTTGCTTGAAACTCTTTATAGCACTCGTTTTTTCCTCACCAGGTATGATGCCATTAGCGTTAATTATATGACCTAAATGCTCAATTTTGGTAGCTAAAAATTAACATTTATCCAAACGTAGTGTCAGGCCGCTCTCCCTAAGTATTATGAAAAATTTATTTAACCGTAAAATACCTTCTCGGACAGTCTTACTTGGGATGATCACATCATCAAGGTAGGCTAAAATCTCACCTGAGTCCATTTTGGTAACAATTTTATTGATGATCGATTGGAAAACTGTAGGAGCATTAACTAACCCGAACGGCATTCGATTGTACTCGAAATGCCCGTCGGTAGTGACAAAAGCAGTAAATTTCTTCGATGATTCGTCGAGTTCAATTTGATGATAACCCATACGAAGATCCAACGTTGAAAAGTATTTGATCCCGGCTAGTTGGCCAAATTGTTCTTCCATGAGAAGCATCGGGTATGGGGTTTTTACAGTAATTTTGTTGAGGCTTCTGTAGTCAATGCATTGACGATGTTCTCCATTTTTTTCGACTAGGACGACGGCGGAGGCGTACGGCGAATCTGACAAACGGATTATATTATTTTGTAGCAACTCCGAAACAATATTGGAAACTAGCGGACGTTTGGCAAAAGCGATCCGATACGGCTACATTCTTATAGGAACGTCTGTAGTAAGCTGGACGCTTATTTTCGCTATTGTACATTTTCCAAGCTCTGAAATGTTTTCAGCAAAAACCTTACGATGCGTTTGAGTTAATAGTTGAAGCTCAGTTATTTCATCAGGCGATAAATGCGATGAAGATTCTAGCTTTGAATTGTTCTCTAACCAACAACCGTCTTCCTCAATTATTAGGCGTTTACCAGCGCGACATAGCACATCATAACCTAGAAGCACATTTTCACTGATATAATCATCAGCTACAAAGAGAACGTCGGTGTTAATCTCGTATTTGTCAATTTCTAGAATCACATTGATTTTTTTTGTGCATGTATATTCACCCCCAGCAAACCTTTTCAGTACGATTTCACAACCTTCTTGTTGACTAACGTCAGTGGCAAAACCTTCTCGTATTAATGTGCGGTAGCTTCCAGGATCAACAAATGCCATAGTTCCATTGCCATTTATTTTAATCATTTTCGTAATGAGTTTATCTTCACTTTGTTCAATTTTGTTTACATATTTTGTTGCTTTAGTTTTGGAACCGTTCTGGCTTTTGTTGAGGCAGCTACTCGTTGAATGTGTAGTACGTTAACAGACAGCGTCGCGTTCTTTCCTTGATGGTTCGGGGCATTTTATGTAATAATATCCAAATTTAAAACAATTGTAACATTTAGCACCTTCATCATTTTTTTGGTGTTGGCTTGGTTTGCAGATATTGCTGTGTTTACTCGAGGAACCGATGTTGCAGATGCTGAATAAGCTGATCTGTACTTAATTTCGTTATACATGGTGTTGTTGTTAATATCCTTTAGCAAGTCGTTGCATCGCAAGTAATCCTTTGAAATGGCTCTTCGCAGATCAGGCTCATTTATTCCGTTAATAATGTGCTTCGCCATAGCAGATTCAGTAATTCCTCCTTTAGCTCCGATTGAAAACATTTTATAAAAATATTCCTGCGGTTTTTCGTTGTATTGTCGTTTTGTATTGGACATCTTAATATGAACATCGGCAACATTTTCAATGCGTGGAAAGTCAAATAAAAATTGTGAGACAAACTGCGGCCACGAGACGAATATTTCTTGTATTGAGTCAATCCAGTACTTCGCAGAACCCTGCATCTTTTGTTAATAGCAAAAAAAAGAATTGACTCTTCCCAAATTGGCATCATAAGAAAGGTCGGGTGACTTGTGGTTTAACGATATGTGCTAGATACGGTGACACGTTATACGGTTGCGCGACGTTGGACTGAGCGATTTGTTGTGGTGAAGTATGTAGCTGCGCGACCGGAGTCTGCATGACGTTTGAATATGTTAAACGCGGTTGTGCATTAAATGGTGGTGCTACATAAGAATGTGTAATGTACGGCTGGGACACGTTATTCACTGAGCAAGAAATTTTTTCGTTATGGTTCGTATTCATGTTATCACAAATAGTTACTGGATGTAATTGTGGGTTCATACGCTGACCCATACTTCCTTGTATATGGCCAGATTGTCTTGTAATACAAGCGGTAGTCATCGTAGGTAAAACTAAATTGTTTTATGAGAACGAGAGTCGGGATATTGAACATTCCGAAATATTGAAACCGATGATTCGGCGATATTTGTTGGTATAGGTGAGGACATTCTTAGTGGTTCAAACTCCGGAGCGGATGAAACTACGTATTCTACTAAACTTTTATTTTGCATATCAGCAAACGATTTTTCTAAGTTTCTCAACCTCAATAACACTGAATTTTTGTTCGCGGTATTAAATTCCTCGTTGCTCCAGTTTTTTTCAAGACGTTGAATTAGCTGGTTTTTAGTGCCAGACGTTAGAAGACCCGCTTTCTTGCACTTCTTTTTTAAAACGTCCAATTTTAAGCCACGGAAATTCATGTTTGTTTATATATATTATACAATTTTTTCCACTTTGTGTTTTCCGACTGTCAAACTACACAAACTGTCATTTTCATGCACTCTCGTGATTTTTGTTTCGTTTCTTTTCTTTATTATGTTGTAGAGTTAACGAAATAGATATAGCATGGATTAATTATTGTCGCAGCAGTGTTTATTATTTATTCTCTTCGTTTTTTTTTTATTTATTTTTATTTTATTATATTTAATTCAACGGCGAGAAAACAACAATCAAACACGAAGTGCAAACGAAAGGGATTATTGATTTTGTCGTTGAATTCACTTTTACAAAACAACGAAAAGAAAAACTAAAAACATAACGACGGCGGCACTGAAGAGAAATTCAAGAGCCTTCGGTGGCAACAAGCGGCTAGCCACAAATTTTTTTCATACTTTAACGAAAACGGGGAAATATATGTATGTATATGTATACCGACCGGCTAGCTAAAAAGTTTTTCAAGCTTTAACGAAAACGGGGAAAATATATATGCATATACATACAAAATATATATATAGTATAACGGAATCTTAAAAATGACGCTACCAATTTTAACGGCTAATTGGACTTTACTTGCAATATTATTTGTTTAATACTTTACACAGCTGTATTATGTTCAACATTTCAAGAAAGACACATTTTTATCGAGACCGCACTTATATGTCAGGGGCTTCATATCCCACTTCTGAAGTTGTAAAACATTAAAATTCCGAATGTCCAACAATTCAGTTAAGTTGATCTCGTCTATTAGTTGGTGTCGGTGGTGTGTTATCGTTTATGTTAAAGCCTTTGTTTGTTATATTCGTGAGTGTATTAAAATAGTTTCAATATTGTAATTATTTATATATCATATTTTACTATAATAACAACATTAATATAAAACTGTTCGCTTAAATAATAAATGTGCATTTAAGTTTTCTAAGTTTAATTCTTGCATTTTAACTTTGTTTAACTTATTTAGTTAATGCAGTGTTGTTGTTGTTTTTGCATGCTTGCTGTGTTTTAGTTTCTTCTTTGTGCTGTGATTTGTTTATCTTCAGCTCAGTGAGTATTGTTGTTGTTGTTGTTTGTTTTCTACTAAACTGTGCACACACTGTCTGAATAAAATAACCATGAAAGCACATTTTGCATCTGCTCGTTTTTAAAAAAATTAAAAATGAATTATTTTTCTGGACGAACTTTGCAAAAGCCAAAACATTCTGAACCCCATGTTCAGCTGTTCTGGTCCATGTGAGCAGATGCTTCATGCATCTTGTGCCGGTATTTCCAAGTCATGCCTTGACGACTTAAAATCTCAGCGATCAGGCCTTCGCTAGTACTGTGCTTCGTGTAGAGCACTTTCCCCAGATGAACTTTATTAAAAAATTAAGCTTTTTGGGGAAAGTCTTAACTCCGCACCCAGTACCAGCGTCTATGATGAAAGTTCCATTTCAGAAAATATCCCGCTTGCTTTGTCACAGACTGTTTCTTCCTGGATATAAACAATCCTTTCATCAGAAGACCACATTATCTCAAAAAGAAAGAGAAATAATAAAAAAAAATAAGAAGCGAAAATCATCTGGAACTACTTCTCAGGCCAAGCAGCCCTCAGCGCCGCTTTTGAGCAGGAACACTCCAGTTACTTCCTCGTCACCTTCTAACATTCCTTCTTTGACTAATAGTTCAGTTTTGACTGATATTGAGCCTAGAAATTTATCAAGCTTAAGGGCAGTGTCGAGGAAAAAAAAATTATTTATTTCACGTCTTCAGCCCGACACAACTGTTGAAAATGTATTGACTTTTATCAAACATAATAAATTGTTGAGTCAAAATGCATTTTGTTCATGTAAAAAAATAGGTAATTAACCTTCCCATGCTTCCTTTATCCTATCAGTTCTAGCTGAAGAGTTTGCAACTGTTCTAAGCTCTAATTTGTGGACTGATAATATACTCGTTACAGAGTTTCAGCCTAAGAATAAGCCTAGAGGGATGACTCAAGCCGATCGTCAATCCCAAAAAAACTGAATAGGTTATCCCTTTACTGTCAAAATGTAAGGGGATTACGCTCTAAGACGCGAGACATATTTTTAATGTCTCAGAATATCTCTGAGGATATTATCGCTCTGACTGAAACTTGGTTAAGCGGAAGCATTACTGACTTTGAATTGTTTGATAACAGTTTTAAAGTTTATAGAAGAGATAGACACGCTGACAATACTTCTGCTGTCGGTGGAGGTGTCTTATTAGCAGTAAGGAACTCCTTCGTTAGTTCCATTATTGTTATTCCCTACTCTGCTTGCATAGAACTTATATACGTTAAGGTTGTACATTGCAATTCTAATGTATATCTTATTAATGCATACGTTCCTCCTAAGCCTTGCGGATTGCATAGAATACGTTATAAGCATAATTGACGTTAATGACGACATTTTATTGTTAGGTGATTTTAATCTGCCTGACTTGAAATGGGAATTTTCTGACGATGATACATATTTTTGTGCATCTAATTCGAAGACACGCCAAGAGCATATATTTGTTGATAATATATGTTCTGACTTACAACAAGTTTTATCGTTGTAAGTCGTCGTGAAAGACTTCTTGACCTGGTCTTAACTACAGACAGTAATAATGTGATTGTTGAGAGGGCCCCTCATGCTTTGACTGCTGTTGATGAATACCATCCACTATTGAGCATATGGTACAAATCAAACAGGGATAATATAGTAAAGTCTAACTCAATAGATAAAGTTTATGAATTCAATTTTAAAAAGCTGACTTTTTGAAGTTGAATCATTTGTTATTTGAATATGTTAATAATAACGCTCTTGATGATTCAATTAATTTTTTTTTATATGGAAATCTTTGCTATGTTTTCTTTGTCCGTGCCGTATAGCCTTAAATTTATGAAAAATTGTGCTTACCCCTGGTACACAAAGGAGTTAAAGATTCTTCGCAACAGCAGGAATAGGGCATGGAAAAAATATGTCTGTAGCTTAGACTTGAATGACCTAGAAATCTACGAGAGTTTGTTTCTGGATTTTGAAAATTGCTCAGCTACCTTATATCAAAATTATTTAGACGGTATTTAGCTGAGAATATTGTCTGATCCAAAGAAATTCTGGGGTTTCATAAACACCGAAAAAAATATCTGATGAATTCCCTTCATCATTTAAAACCTCTGTGGCGGTACCCTTTGTACCGTCCTCCCCTACGTACGCGGGTTCACATTAGTTCGCAAATTCCTGGTAATCGTATTTCGGCTCCGCTAGACTTTGGCGACACTTTGTCGTAATACAGCACCCTTGCTGATAACGTAATTGGGTTAGCTTAGTTTGGTTCGTCACTCAAGTGATGACCCAAGCGAATTCCTAGCCACGCGTAACTTTGTTGCTGCTGTGGGCACTGCAGCTCTTAATATTAATCGCAATGTAAACTTTGTACATTGTTGCTGCCATTATCGCCACAGTGGTTATTTGAGCCGTTAAGATAAACATTGTTAGTTTGTAACTCAAGGCTTGAACGCCCAAGCTGAGCGTCGCTTTGTTATACTGACGGTATGTCATACTTGTCGATCGCGACGATGAGACCGCGGGGCGAGTCAACGATCAGTGGCAGCGGTGGTTGTTGATCATGTGCTTGTGTGGGATCGCACATAATTTAAATAAATTACGCACAAATAAGTGTAATTTATTTCGCGCTGTAGTTTGTGTGTTGAAGTAGCTAACCAACACACAGACGAATAGACAGCCAGTACGATGACTGGATTAATTGCACCAACCATCCCCGCTCCGTCGTACGCCCGTCTTATTGTTAGCGCTGATAATAAGACGGGCCAATAAAAAGAATGATCGCTTCCATTGGCAAAAAAGTATAACCATGGACGTGAATAAATTCGTGTTGTTGGTGCTGACTATGTGCGCCGCGGCTACCGTGTATTGTGCGCTGCAATACATATTTAATGCCTTATGGTGGCATGGACTATGGTCCATGTTACCATAAAGAGAATTTTAATAAACCAGTCGTCTTTGTGAACCCGCGGCCGCTACTCGTACTCAATCGGATAAGACTTGAAATGTCTAATGTAAAAATGTAAATAATTAAATAAAGGACTAAATTAAGTGACTTTTGTGTTTGGTTATATTTACTTTGGATAATATCCACATTGGTGACCCCGACGTCGCGAAACGCGACCTAAACAAATTAAATGGTGAAAATAAAAACTTTAAAAATATTGAAAATAAAAACTTTAAAAATATTGAAAATAAAAACTTTAAAGATATTGTGAATAAAAATAAATTAAAAGTAATAATATAAAAAGTAGTGAAATGACTGAGTCGGGAAAACAGTTAATAGTGCACGATCACACAACCTTTCAGATGAGGAGGGTGCCGAAGGTGGCACGGCAACTCCGGTGGAAGTTGTCGTTGAAGAAAATAAGGATTCGCCGATGGACAAAGAGGCAGAAATAAGCGGCGTATCAGTAATAAAAACACCACAGTTCTGGCACGACTCGCCAGATTTATGGTTCCTGCAGCTGGAAGCTCAGTTTTCGAAGATGAAGGTGTCGAGTGACCACATGCGTTTCTATACCGTGGTCGGGGCCTTAGAAAAGGCAGTATTAAGACAGGTGAGTGAAATCGTGAGGAAGCCGCCGCCCAAGAACCGCTACCCGCTACTGAAGGCTAACCTGCTGGAGATATTCAGTGCTACTGAGCAGGAAAAATTACGCCAACTCTTATCGGAAAAAGAGCTTGGAGACTTACGCCCGTCACAGTTACTGACGGAAATGCGCGAGCTAGGCGGAGAAAACTTGCCAGAAAAAATGCTCGAGAGTTTGTGGACGGCGCGCTTGCCAGCCATGGTCCAGGGCATGCTGCAAACAGTAGTTGTAGAATTACCGCAACGGGCCGCCTTGGCAGATAAAATTATGGAGACTTTAGCAGGCTCCCGTGGCGTCACCAGCGTTGATGCAGCCTCACCATTGCCAAACGAAGCAGAGCGTGTGTATGCGGAACAATTAGAAAAGCGCATTAATCGTTTAGAAGACGCTTTATACAACAAGAAACACCCAAAAAACCAAGGGCGACGTCGTAGCACACATCGCAACTACGGCAATACACTCCCAAACGAGCTAGCCTCCGACGATGACGACGAAATATGGTACGAAAATGGAAGAGGTTTCCAGCGAGAAGTGCCTCCGAGGTTTAGGTCAAAGGTTAGACTGGATACCTACCGATCCTCTCAACATCGTGCGTCAGGACAAGGGACTTCGGGTAACAACCACCGTTTTTCACAGCAACAGTTCAACCCGGCAACCAGTCAGTCATGGCACGATTCTAGTAAGACTCGCCAAACAATCGATGACCATTCGGATTTCGCTCCGGGTAAAAAAGCGAATAGGTGCCACTACCATCGCAGGTATGGTACTTTTGCGACCAAATGCCGCCCGCCATGCTCTTGGCAGCAGCAGCCAAAAAACTAATAAACCCGCCACCAGCTACAGGCGACAAGGCTGGCGACCTCGAAGTTTGTCGTCTGTACGTCACTGACACGGTATCTAAAAGACGCTTCTTAATTGACACAGGAGCTGACGTGTCGGTGATGCCACCAACTCAAGGTGATAGATTTAACGCGCCTCACAAGCTCAAGCTTTTTGCGGCGAACGGTTCCAGCATCGAAACGTTCGGGACAAAAAAAATTGTTTTGGACCTAGGTTTAAAAAAGAGATTTGCATGGGATTTCATAATAGCTCATGTGAAAACGCCGTTAATAGGAGCCAATTTCTTTAGACATCATGGACTCCTTATCGACATGCGGAACAACAGACTCACTGATCGGGCCTCAAACTTGCAGACGGCCGGTAACACAACAGGGGTAAGTCACTCTAATATTTATACTTACAATATCATGCAACCCTACGCTGATCTGCTGGCGGAATTTTCTGATATTACTGCACTGCGCAAGGAAAAGCCCGCAAGAAGTAGCAAGGTCACGCATCACATCGTGACTAATCGACCGCCGGTTAACGCCAGGCCACGTCGTTTAGCGCCAGATAAGCTCGCCGCTGCCCGTCAGGAATTTGAGTTTTTGCAAAAGCATGGCATTTGTGAACCGTCAGACAGTAATTGGTCCAGCCCTTTGCATATGGTTAAAAAGAAAGACCGTTCGTGGAGACCGTGTGGTGATTATAGGGCATTAAATGATAGGACAGTACCGGACAGGTATCCTATCCCGCACATTCAGGACTTCACGACTATTTTACACAACAAAAGAATATTTTCGACAATAGATTTACAGCGCGCCTATCACCAAATTCAAATCGAGCCAAAAGATGTTCCAAAAACTGCAATAACCACGCCTTTCGGACTTTTTCAGTTCAAGGCAATGACGTTCGGCCTTCGTAATGCAGCCCAAACATTTCAGCGACACATAAACAATGTGTTAGCGTCTGAGACGGATCACGCATTTGTCTATATAGACGACATTTGCGTGGCTTCTACGGATCATAAGTCACATCGAGAGCATCTACGTAGAATTTTTGAATTGCTCCGAGAGAATGGCCTCGCAATTAACGTTGATAAGTGCGATTTCGGCAAAACAGAAGTAGTATTTTTCGGCCACTGCATTAATAGCAAGGGTATTCGCCCAAACGATAGTAAAGTACTAACTATACGAAACTACGAGCAGCCCAAAACGGCAAAAGACTTAAAGCGTTTTTTAGGAATGATTAATTTCTATCGCCGTTTCGTTCCGCAAGCTGCCGCAACCCAAGCCGTGTTACAGGGAATGATAGCGGGAAATAAGAAGAATGATATTACCCCACTGCTTTGGTCACAAGTGACACTTGCCGCGTTCAACAAATGCAAAAATGATCTTGCTAACTCCACTATGTTATTTCACCCGGCTCTTCAGGCGCCCTTAACATTAAGTGTCGACGTATCAGACTTCGCCATTGGAGCAGTTCTACACCAACAAGTCGGTGACAGTCTGCAGCCACTGGGTTTTTTCTCCAAAAAGTTAGATAACGCCCAGAAGAAATACAGTACGTATGACAGAGAGCTGTTAGCAATTTTCTTAGCTGTGAAACATTTCAAATTCATGGTAGAAGGACGACAATTTACCATTTTCACAGACCATAAGCCTCTTACATACGCTTTCAAACAAAAAGCCGACAAGGCATCGCCACGGCAAGCGCGGCATCTCGACTATGTCGGTCAGTTCACTACAGATATTCGCCACGTGCCTGGCAGTGAGAACGAAGTCGCCGATGCCTTATCGCGTATTCAGCAAGTGGCGAATATGAATATCGATTTCAAGGAATTAGCAACCGAGCAAAAAAAGGACTCCGAAATCCAACGCCTAGTACGGCCGCAAGGTAAACCAAGTTCACTAGTCATTAAACTTTGCGAAATACCAGAGAGCGATCAGAAATTGTTTTGCGACGTCTCACTCGGGATACCTCGACCACTAGTGCCTGAGAAATATAGGGACATGATCCTTAGAAAAATGCATGGAATAGCGCATTCAGGAGCCAAAGCGACAATTAAGCTTCTGCAAAGCAGATTTGTTTGGCCAAATATGAAAAAGGATGCCCGTGAATTCGTAAGGACTTGTATCCCCTGCCAAAAAACTAAAGTGGGCAGGCACAATAAGACAGCACTGAAAAATTACGTCAACCCAAGTGAGAGGTTCGAGCACATAAATGTGGATTTAATTGGTCCGTTGCCGGTATCCCGGGACAACCGTTATTGCTTGACGGTCATAGACCGATTCACCTGCTGGCCCGAGGCTATTCCAATTCCAGATATGACTGCTGAGACAGTCGCAAGGAGTTTAGTATCGGGATGGATTGCACGTTTCGGTGTTCCAGTTAGAATCACCACTGACCTGGGTCGGCAGTTTGAATCGGATTTGTTTCGTCAGTTAAATAGTCTGTTGGGCATCAAACATTTTCGGACAACGCCTTATCACCCTCAAGCCAACGGTATGATAGAGAGATGGCACCGAACATTGAAAGCAGCGATTACGTGCCACAACCACGAACGTTGGAGCGATATTTTGCCAATTGTACTCCTCGGTTTACGTTCGGTTTTCAAGGAGGACCTCGCAGCTACCCCGGCAGAAATGGTTTTTGGTGCTCCGTTGAAGTTACCTGGTGAGTTTTGGACCCCATCTACAAAGAAGTTAGGTGAGGCGGATTTTGTGGCAAACCTCCGAGAAGCTATGCACCAAGTAGGCCCAGCAATCGTAGCCCATCACGACAGTCCAAAAATTTTTGTGCAGCCTGAGTTAAAAGATTGCACTCACGTGTTTGTCAGATGCGACCAAGTACAACGCCCCTTGCAGCCAAATTATGATGGACCATACGAGATCTTGGAAAAATTCGATAAGTATTTCACAATCATCATCAAAGGAAAGCAGCACAAACTTTCAGTAGACAGGCTGAAGGCTGCTTTCTTGGTAAAAGCCGACGTCGAAGCGGCAAAGCAAGCAACGAACGTAGCCCCTTCGTGTTTTCCTGCGACTACCAGTATCAACAAGACTGTGTCAACTTTTACCGGTCCACCGAGGGACATCACGAGACCCAGCATACTAAAAAACTTTACAAAGTCTGCCGTGTCAACTTTTACCGGACCGCCGCTGGACGTCGCGACACCTAAAATACGTCCAAAGCCAAGCAGTCATATGAACCCAAAGAGGAAGGTCGTGACTTTTTCCGACCCACCGTTGGACCTCGAGGGAAAATGTTACGATCAAGCAAGACGTGCGCACCAGGCGAATAATCCCATTGCAAATTCATCACTACAGCCACCAGCGCCGGTCTTTACAAGGAGTGGTAGAAGAGTAAGAGCTCCAGGCAAGCTGTATTAAAATTTTTCTTTATGCAAAAATTTTTTTTTTCATTATATATTGTAAAATTCAAATGTATTTTTTAATTGAAAATTATCTAACGTCTAGTTTAATTCATAGAAATTGATTCTATTAGATTTTCGCGAAACACTAAGGGGGGAGTGTTGTGGCGGTACCCTTTGTACCGTCCTCCCCTACGTACGCGGGTTCACATTAGTTCGCAAATTCCTGGTAATCGTGTTTCGGCTCCGCTAGACTTTGGCGACACTTTGTCGTAATACAGCACCCTTGCTGATAACGTAATTGGGTTAGCTTAGTTTGGTTCGTCACTCAAGTGATGACCCAAGCGAATTCCTAGCCACGCGCAATTTTGTTGCTGCTGTGGGCACTGCAGCTCTTAATATTAATCGCAATGTAAACTTTGTACATTGTTGCTGCCATTATCGCCACAGTGGTTATTTGAGCCGTTAAGATAAACATTGTTAGTTTGTAACTCAAGGCTTGAACGCCCAAGCTGAGCGTCGCTTTGTTATACTGACGGTATGTCATACTTGTCGATCGCGACGATGAGACCGCGGGGCGAGTCAACGATCAGTGGCAGCGGTGGTTGTTGATCATGTGCTTGTGTGGGATCGCACATAATTTAAATAAATTACGCACAAATAAGTGTAATTTATTTCGCGCTGTAGTTTGTGTGTTGGAGTAGCTAACCAACACACAGACGAATAGACAGCCAGTACGATGACTGGATTAATTGCACCAACCATCCCCGCTCCGTCGTACGCCCGTCTTATTGTTAGCGCTGATAATAAGACGGGCCAATAAAAAGAATGATCGCTTCCATTGGCAAAAAAGTATAACCATGGACGTGAATAAATTCGTGTTGTTGGTGCTGACTATGTGCGCCGCGGCTACCGTGTATTGTGCGCTGCAATACATATTTAATGCCTTATGGTGGCATGGACTATGGTCCATGTTACCATAAAGAGAATTTTAATAAACCAGTCGTCTTTGTGAACCCGTGGCCGCTACTCGTACTCAATCGGATAAGACTTGAAATGTCTAATGTAAAAATGTAAATAATTAAATAAAGGACTAAATTAAGTGACTTTTGTGTTTGGTTACATTTACTTTGGATAATATCCACACCTCTGACGGATTTACTGACGATCCCGTCGTAATTTGTGGTATATTTGCCAATCTCTTTAAAGAGTCATTTTGTTCAGACTCTTTTAATCCTGATGAAGAGTACTTTGAATATATGAACTCTACATCCAGGGTTTCGTTGGATTCTATATCCTTTACTTCAGAGGATATTTTAAAATATATTGGATTGATCGATGAGGATTTTAATGCTGGACCTGACGGAGTTCCTGCCGCAGCATTAACAAGATGCGGTTCCGTTCTAAGCCAACCACTGTCCATGTTTTTAAATAAATCAATTAGCGAAAGTATTTTTCCACTTTTTTGAAAAAAATCCTTTATAAGTCCTATTTATAAAAAAGGTTGTAAGAACGATATAAACAACTACAGGCCTATAGCGAAACTCTCGTCGATTCCAAAACTTTTTGAGCGGCTCGTGTATGATCGTGTGAAAATTGACTGTGGGTAGGTCAAGACAACTCGTCAGCATGGATTTGTTACTGGCAGATCCACTGTGTCTAATCTCCTCGATTTTACAACGTTTTGCTTAAATTCATTTTATTCAGGTAAACAGGTCAACTGTATTTACACTGATTTTAGTAAAGCATTTGATAAACTGCCACACAACTTAATTCTATTTAAACTAAAGTTAATGGGTTTTCCACAATTTTTTGTAAGCTGGATTCAATCGTATCTGACAGAGCGATCTTATCAAATACGATTTCGAGGCGTATTGTCAGCTGAATTTATTGCTGAATCAGGTGTTCCTCAAGGTAGCCACCTTGGTCCACTTCTGTTTATTTTAGCCATTAATGATGTAACCCACATCATCAAACACTCTCATCTACTTATCTATGCAGATGACATGAAAATATACAGAACAATAGATGCTAAAGACAATTCTGATCTGCTCCAGTCTCATTTGAAATCCTTTGAAATTTGGTGTTCTAAAAATAATATGTTTCTAAATCCAGATAAATGCCAAACTATGACCTTTTCGCGAAAAAGGAATAATTTAATTTTTGATTATACGATAAAAGATACTGCATTAAGTCGTGTAGATGCTGTCAAAGATCTTGGTATATGCATGGATTCTAAGCTATCGTTTAACGTTCATATTGATTACATTTGTAAAAAAGCATCTTCTATGCTCGGGCTTATGAAACGCTGGGCCAAAGAATTTAATAGTATGATCACAACAACAACGCTGTATTATACAATTGTGCGACCTCATTTAGAGTATGCATGTAAAGTTTGGTCCCCAAGTTACAATGTACATGTTGAACGTATAGAGAGAATCCAAAAACGTTTTGTTCGGCTTACTCTAAGAGGCTTAAGTGCAACTGACACTTTAAACCTTCCTCCTTATGAGGATCGTTTAAAACTATTAAAAATGCAATCTTTGAATGAGAGAAGGAAGTCTGCAGATATCGTCTATTTACACCAACTCATAACTGGTGTATTCGATTCACCAGAACTCCTGGCTCTTATAAATTTTATCACTAACCGTAGAAGCAGTATAAATGCTAACAATTTAATTTACTTACCTTTTAGTAGAACAAATTATATAGCTACTGCTCCTTTACATCACATGAGTACCTTTGTTAATAACTGTAGCTTTTTTGATGTTAACTTATCGAAAGGTCAACTCAAAAGTAGATTGAAAACTAATGTATGATTAGATCTATGTAAACGCATGGTTAGTTGTTATGTCTTGTGTTGTCCCTGAGCCCAACCCATATTATGGTGGGTAAATTTTTCTCACTTTGGATTGTTTTGGACCACTCTTATCGACATCATTGAGATATTTTAATGTTATTTGGGCTGGTTCTTAAGATGATCTAATGCGGAGAAAGTGCGAAAAAGCTGTAGTAGCTGAACTCTATTGTTATTGCATGTTACAATATAAAAAAAAAAAAAAAAATCAAACACTAAAAACTCAATTTCACGTACATTCATTTATTGGGCCATCCAAAGTTTTCTTTTTAATTAAAATATTGGTTATTAACAATGAAACACTACAAGATGATGCGACCGACCGCTTTCGACATCAAGATCTTTCTCCTCTCTTCTATCCTCCCGGGTTGCCATCTTGACCAATCAGCTCAAGGTTGCCACATAACTCCTCTGTGACGTGACATTATTTAAGTACTTATTGCAGTGGTATTTTATTGGGTATGAGACCTTGTATGTCATAACTGCACCGATTTCAGGATGCACTAATTGTTGATTACTTGACTTGTTTGTCTTGATAAAGTGATATTTGAAATGTTGCTAACTTGACCTTGTTTGTTTTGAAACGCGATACGTGAAGTGTTGCTAACTTGACCTTGTTTGTCTTAAAAACACAACGCTCCTATGCTGTCTGATATTGTCATTTTGATTTAGTGTTTTTTATAATGTTATTATTATTTTCTAATTTGTAAAAAATTTTATATTTTAATAATACTGAATTTCTATTAACACCTTATTTCTTATTTTTGAATTATAATCATATCTTATTTTATAATTTAAAATTGCTAAAGAACTTAAAGAACTTAATTAAGGTTAAGCGAACAAAAAAAAATAAATAAATTAATACTTAAAGCAAAATTCTCAAAAAGAATTAACTTTCAGACGTTTTAATGGTAAGTACAAACTCGAAATTTTTAAGGGCTCTAACTTTAAGGAAGTCATATTTGTGTAGAGTACATTAACATTTACTTTTATGAAATAGTTTAAATCAGTGGTGCACACGAGAGCCTCATGAAGCCACTCGGCTTTCACGTACAAGTCGTATATGAGAGGTTTCAAACTTCTGCGACGCTAGCATTGTTGCTAGGTGCTTTTTCCTAACAGATTTAATGAATTTTGAAAATTTTGGTGCAAGAAAAATGAGGTTTAGTGCCTGATGCATTTTTTGTGCTTCTTTTTTTACTTCAGAGGCACCAAATGTGCCTCAGTTTTTTCCTTAATATTTAATGGAAATTGAAATCATTAGTAATTTTTTTTGTTAGATATCTTAAATAAGCGTATATTCAAGAAATTTAAATTTTTATAAGCCTGAAGTAAATTGCTTTTTCAAAAACAAAACAATTGACAAGTCTAAATATTCTTGCAGTCAGAATGTACAATGAATGTCACTATCTATTTCTAATGTAAAATTGGTCGGTGCTTCCGAAAATGTCATTCTTTTTTTCTGTTACTCCGTTTTTCCGATTAATTGCCCGATAAATTATTTCTTGATTGAACAGCTAGTTTCGGCGAAATAAATTAAGTTTTTGAGGGTTTTTCGTGTTTTTCAGTAAAATTTACAAAAATAAAACAAAAATAAATTGCAAATTGTTTAGAAATCAAATATTTTGTTATTTTTAATATTTTTCGATTAAAGCTTGTAATTTTTTGAAAAAAAATCAGATATTGTTGAAGAAAATCTATTGAGAAAAGGGACCCTTTATAAATATTCTAGATATTTCCTTTGAAAAACGATTTTATAAATGCATCCAAAGAACCAAAAGACAACATCGCTTTGTGAAGCTATGTTATATAAAAAAAGACTTTTTGAAAGAAAAATCGTCATATTATGCAGAATATGCAACACTTGATTTTCACAACATCAATCACTTGCTCTCACGCTTTCTATTTTTTTTGTACCTAATTCAATATAAGAAAAAATATCGTTTTTAAAGAAAAAGACTTTTTATTTTTGGGAATAGGTTTGTTTTTAATGAAGAAAATATTTCGCATAGTGAATTGTTTATCTTCAATAGAGACAAATTTTCAATTTCGCACAAATGAGAATATTTTAGTAAAGGGAATACTTATCATTAGTAGAGACATGAAATATTTTCATTTCCCACAAGGGAAGAAATATTTCTTCGAATATGTGAAAATTTATAATTAAAGAAAATTTTATTTGAAATAGAGAAAATTGGTATTATCGAAAACAGAGATATTTCTTTTCACATAAGATAGGTGTTTTTCTTTTAGTGTACATGCAATTTATTTCACTTTGTGAAAGTATTTTTTTAGTGTTCTGCTCGAATACACATACTTAGGACAAAAAAGCATTCGAATGATCACCAGAATATTATCCCTCAAAAAAATTAAAAAATCTGCAATTTTGCTAAAATAATGTGGTTGCAAAACTTACTGACCTTATGACTGGATTCTGGATAAAAGCTTATGCCTTTTGGAACCAGTAAAGCCATGTGGCACGCTGAAACGGTGCGCACTGTTTGTATAAAGGTTTTCCACGACTGCTTTCCTTCATTTCGCCAACTATAAGGCCATCCAATAATAACTGTGTTGGGCTTCATACCTCCAAGGCCAATTGTTTGAACTCTAAAATATACAAGTTGTTTTTATATTGAAATAATTTCTTTTTCAAATAAAGTGAATGGTTTGTTATCTAACTGTGTTGTTACTACAAAATATCACTATGCATTTACATATTTTGCCACTTTCAGTAGTATCGTATATTTAAAACGTTTGTTCTTATTTAAAGATATTGTACATTCTTGAATGTGCATAAACATTTTTTATTTTGCAAAGGACCCCCCACTAATTGTATGAATATTGGGTTTGGGTTGAATTTGCTCATATTTCAGGATTTAGTAGATATTGGCATTTTTATTAAAAGTCACTACGGGCATAAAGCTCTAAATTCTATAGTTTAGGTATATTTGAGCTAGGCATGTTTGAATGCCAGAAATCTGTCATTGGAAGGGTGTCCCAGATCAACGTTTCAATCCAGCGCTGGTTGATTCCTTGGTACAAAACAAGAAAAATATTGTATGGCAGGGGCGGTACATCGCCCCCTGTTTTCAATTATAAGCGGAAGTATGGCAAAAAATGGCATTCATAGGTGTCATCAGTTGAGCTTTGAGCTCATTTTGTAAAAAAAAGTTAATAATTTGTTTTCTTTCTTAATCTTAGTCATAATATTTCATTATGAGGCGTTACCGTAGAGCAAAAAATAAAAGTGAATGAATTTGTTTTATGCAAATATACACTCAAAGAGCACTTTGAGCACATAATGTTTTTAAGACATAAAACCATAATTAAGAAATTTTTATCTTCTTATGTTTGCCATATTTAATTTTATTTATATGTTCTTAACAACAAACTACATAGATTCACATGGACAGAAATGAGTGTATGTATTCATAAAATAATTAATCCTTCTTAAACGTTGCTCTACGATAAGGCCTTAAGCTTATGTTGTGACTCATATACACAACTCCATATCCCCAGCAATTATTCTGCTGTTAATGGCCAAGTGATGACAATGAAAACTGATCTTCCGCAAAACCAATTCGGACGATCAGCGTTCTTTGCATGGCAGCACTTTAATATTATTTAATTCAATGCCACGGCCAGCATATTTATTTTTTATTTATTTTTTTTTTATTTAATACAATGATGAGCCACTAGAATGGCCTAATTATTGTACAGGGAAAGTTAAATGGCAAAAAAAACAAAACTAATTTAACCCAGTAGCGGATGGAATATATTCCGCATATATGAAGCATCAATTACCTTGTAATGACCACTACTTCCGACTATATTACCTTACTATGCATAAAAGGCCTTACATTTAACATTGAATGAGATAGGAGGTAAGTGATCGCCTCCCTTCAGCATTACCTAGAAGTTATGGAGTAACATACTACTTGTATTAAGTTATAAAAATCACTGCATTACTTTTCCTTGTATGCTACATTACAGGTAATGAGGTATGAGTTAATTACTTCTGCTATATGCAGACGCATTACTTTTTGAAAAAAGTAATGCTTCCTTACCTGGTAATTTATTCTGTATTAGTTCTATGGTAGCCACTGGCAAATCCGCTGCTGGGAAGTAAATATACAACAAATCCAATATTCAATTCAATTAATACACTTAAAGTTAACTAAAAGGTAAAAAAAAAAAAATCAAAGTAACAATATTTAAACTAATCCCGCCCTGCACGAAAATAAGGATAAACACACAGTTACTAAAATAAAATGAAACATAAGCATTTCATTTTATTTTAACACACCAGCAGTAGCATCAAAAGAAAATCAGTGAGTAAATTGGCTAACAAAATTTACAAGAGTAATAAACAAAAAAAAAAAAATTTTTTTTTGAAAATAAATTATTAATATTAAAACTTGCTTGCCAAAACGGCCATAAATTGACTAATAGTCAGCGATAAATTACGTTCCCGGTAAGGAAGAACTGTATTCCAGAGCCTACATGGGCGTACTGTAAACGATCTTTCCATAATAGAAGAAGAGAAAGCAAGACTCAATAGCATAGGAGTTCTGCTTCAGTTGGAAAATTTGAATTTGTTTACCAGTTATAAAGGAGATTTTATTTTAAGGATTTTATAGAGCAATGGAAGTATGCGTAGCTTAATAAAATTCTCAAAACTACTGCCAATAAAGTCTTTAAGATATCCAGAGACGTGATCATGAATGCGGAGATTGTATACGAAACGAATTACTCTGTGAAGACATAACTTCAATTTGTTCATATTCTGCGGAGTGGTACCTGAAAATAATTCTAATCCATACAACATTACTGGCATAAATAAGGCATGACCTTTTCTTTTCCTAATGAAGAAAGGCAGGAAATAGTTGACACAAAACAATTTACGGAGGGCAAATTAGACCTTGGAGATTATGTGATTAATGTGACAATTGAAAGATAACTCTTTATCAATATAACCTCATCAATGTAACCTCTTTATTAATGCAAATTAATGGGGCTTGTATAGGACTGCGGCAAAACAGCATAGCTTTTGTTTTTGAAGGGTTTAGATCAATAAAGTTTTGTTTTGACCAATTCGAGATATTATTCAAGTCCCAAACGACTTAAGTCTCCATCACTACATATTGCAACCAGTTGCACATCATCCGCGTAGATATGTCCTGAACAGAAAGATAGACACTCGAATATGTCATTTATATAAATCATGAACAAAAGAGGACCCAATATTGAACCCTGCGGTACTCCTCTGTGTAATTCAATCAGAATAGAAACAAACTCGCCAGATTGAACATACTGCTCACGCCTGTAAAGGTAAGAAAACACCAAATTGCAGGCTGTTTTTTCAAATTTGTTAACAGCACATAAAGCTTGTTAACAAGCACATTATGAAAAATGGAATCAAAAGCTTTCCTGAAATCTAAAAATTAAAACTGGGATAAACTTCTTGTCAACCGCGTATCTGATATTATCAACAAGGTCCAACATGAGATTAGTTGTATTATGGTGAGCTCTAAAACCAGACTGAAAAATAGAAATTAAATTGTTAGGCTCTAAGTAACCAAGAATCTGTGATTTCATGATGTATTCCAAAATTTTTGAAAAGACTGGTAGGTAGTACACTTATGGGACGGTAGTCAGAAACATGTTTAGGATTTTTTACCTTTGGAATTGGCGTAACCTTCGCAACCTTCCATGCTGTTGGGAACGACGACGTAGTAAGGATAGTGTTAAAAATATAAAGGAAGTGTGGTGAAATAGAAGGATAGACTATTTTCAAAAATTTTAGCGAAACTCCATCCATACCAACTGCGTTAGATTTTACTGACAAAATTAAGCACCATAGCTCATAGTCACTGACTGTTCTGAAAGAGAAATTTTGGATGTCATCACTATTAATGGTAGAAGGGGATGGCTGCAGAGACTTGTCAATGGGTGGTAAGATAGAAAAAATGTTAAAATTATCGATGTCAACAGTTAAACTTTCTTCTAACTCGCTAATTACGCCAACATTTCTCCATTTTTGCCACATTTGATTACGGGAGTAATCTCAGAAAAAATTTGTGCAGGCCTTATTTCGTTCCTTGCGAATAGTAGACTTAAGTTTATTACGATAGACACAAAATATTCTCCAGTTACATTTCTGTCATCAGAGAAGGCACGAAAAGCCAAATCTTTTTTTTCCTTCGCTCTAGATATTTCAGGAGATAACATCCAGCTATCCTGAGATTTTTTACGAAAATTTTTAAGAAAAACAAAACTATTTTAGGTTTCAAGAATGGCGGCAGTGAAAAAATGCACAATAAAATCTAAATCAGAGCTAGCATACATTAGTGTAAAGTCGTGTCCCAGCAGCGGATTTGCCAGTGGTACCATAGAATAAATTACCAGGTAAGGAAGCATTACTTTTTTCAAAAAGTAATGCGTCTGCATATAGCAGAAGTAATTAACTCATACCTCATTACCTGTAATTTAGCATACAAGGAAAAGTAATGCAGTGATTTTTATAACTTAATACAAGTAGTATGTTACTCCATAACTTCTAGGTAATGCTGAAGAGAGGCGATCACTTACCTCCTGTCTCATTCAATGTTAAATGTAAGGCCTTTTATGCATAGTAAGGTAATATTGTCGGAAGTAGTGGTCATTACAAGGTAATTGATGCTTCATATATTCGGAATATATTCCATCCGCTACTGGGATGCATCTAGTTTTTCCAAGCAAGAGCTTGTGTTTATGTTTTTATAATCTCTATATTGAAAGGTTACAAGAGGGGTTTGCAATGGCAAGTTATAAGAAATGTAAGTCACAGCGTGATGGGAGTTTAGAGCCGGAAACTGAACTTGACCCTTGTGTACAACTAAACTGATGTTTGAAAATGTTTATAACTGAATAAGAATGAAATAAACACTGAATCCAGTTGGGCGATCAGCTTTCATGTTAAACAGCAAGAGTAATTAAAAAAAATTTACTTCTGTGAATTTTCAAGCTGCATCAACATGAGTGAGTTATAACTAAGATAATTTTCCGGTAACCTCACGGCTGCCTACTGACCGGCATAGCGCACCATGCCTAACAAAATAAGGTGATCGAATATAACTAGGATTTGGGACGAGTTCCCGGTCTGACCTTGGTCAAGAGGGCCTTGGACGAGCGGAAGAAGCTTCGCGCATCCAGGTGGGAGGATGCAAAAAATATGGCGCAGCCGGTAGGATCCTTCTGTCCACGGGACGGCAAGGATGTTAGGATTCTTATTGTTACAGGAAGAATAATTAAAATTTTGTTTGTTTAGTTTTAGAAGGACAATTTTTGTTAGATCCTTCTGTTACAGGAATAGCAAGGGTAGTTTTTAAAAGAAAAAAAAAATTAATATAAAAAAAGTAATTGCTGTTATAGGAACAGTATAGTCATTGGTTCTTGTGTAGGGATTCAAAGTGATCGTTGGGACCTTTGGTACAGGAACAACAAGGATATTTTGGAATGAACATTTTTTATGGAATTTAAATGTTTGATAGGATCCTTATTATTACAGGAACTATAAGGATAATTTTTTGTAAGTTTTGTAAAATTTTAAGAGAATGAAATTTTTTTATAGGACATTTAAAAAAAATGTTTCTTCTGTTTTAAATTATAAAAAAGAATTTATTACGATAAACTATAGTGTTAAACTATTGAAAAAAATTTTTTTGGGCAAAATGTTAGTTTTTGGCATAAAATTATATGGGATTTTTATTTTTGTGGCAGAAGGACTGGCGTGGGTCCTGCTGAAAATATATTATTGATGGCGGATCCATCTTTCACCACCTCTCGGAAAGGTGATGGTAGGAATATACTCTTTTGTATATAAAGGTTTGAGTTTCGTTTGAAGCCTTTTTAGGAATTAAATATTTGGGAAAATTTTTTTTGAGATAACACATTTTGTCAACAACTTTTTTGGATCCACTAAGTGACAATTATGAAGATTGTACCAGTAGAGTTTTTGAAGACCATCCTGGCAAACCGAACCTGGAAGCAGATGTTGAAAATAGAAAAGGAACTAAATTACCGTGGAAGATTTATCAACGAAGAAGCAGACAAGTCAGCAGCATGGAGCTTTATTTTAAATGAATATTTCTATTGAAAATAGAAAAGAAAAATATTTTAAATATATTTAAAAATGTTTACATTATGAAGGCATACAATGCTTAAAAAAAAGAAAGAAAAATAAAAAAATGAGGTTGGTAAAAAATTAACCAAATAATATTAAAATGTTTTTTATAAACCTTAAATGTGTATTTGTATTTGTTAAAACAATCTTGTTAGAATAAATTGCAGGAAGCAAAACAGAAAATAGTGAGTATGGGAACAAGATAGAGAATGAGGTTTCGATTATCTAGAGCCAACCACATTCGATTCGATAATTATCGAATTATCTAAGTGTGAACAAGAGCCTGGAGAAAAATAGTTGCGTTTGCACGAAGACTAGGTTCAATAGAAGCTGGGGCGAAGGGGGACAAATTACTCCTCAAACAATTAAATATTTCCGTAGTTACAGCATTTAAAGTCGGTATATCGGATCACAAGATAAGGACAGTAGTGATATCATTGTCAGGGAATAACCTATCAAAGAGTGTAAAAAAGGCTTCAGATGTAGAATTTATGTTGAAGGACAGAAGCATAGGACAGGACAGAAGATAAGGACAGTAGTGTTATCATTGTCAGGGAATAACCTATCAAAGTTGGAAAAAAAGGCTTCAGATGCGGAATTTATGTTGAAGGACAGTGTAGTGTACTTACACAGTCACTATTATCGTACCAAACGATACAAAAACAGTGCAACATTAAATTAAAATCCAACAACATTTTTGATGCAACTTAAAACCCAAAAATTATGACGGGCACTAAGAATCAAAAGTGTCGTAACAAATGTCATTCACACTGCTAAAGTGCTGAATTGTTTTCATCCCCTCTTGCTGCTTGTATCGTTTGGATACTTAATTCTCTGCTCAAACACAACAACAACAACGCTGTTGTTAGTGCAATGCAATTACAATATGAGCAGTGCACTGGAGTAAATACAGCGAATATACTATGTTACTCCAATGCAACTGACCTGCCGAATTTTCAAGGCTATCAACGCCAACATTGTTGTTGTTGGCTATTAGAATGTGGCTGGGAACCGATCGACTAACGGGATCGATTGGTAACCCATCGTGAAAATAAGGGCGGAGTCTAAAATACTGGCATGAATAACTTTAAGAAAAATACTGCTTTTTTTAGTATATAAGAAAAAAAGAAGAACCAAATAAAGCAGAATTTAATTTAAAGTCTAAGACAAGAGAAGTCTTTCAATTTTACTTTTCAAATGAAATTCCCTTGAAGTGCCGGCTAGGCCCAAAATATACTAAAGCTGACGAGCTATATACGTAACTCCGTGGCGCGTCCCCAAAATATAAGTATCACAACTCAGATATATGCCAACACATGGCGATCCTGCCGCTTCCCTGGACCTTCAATAACTAAGACGAATTTTCTGAATACTAAGCAATCAAAACATTTTCTTTTCATGAGCGATGAACGAGGAATTTCATAAAAAATTCGATGATTTACTAAAAAAAATACAACAGTTTCAAACAGAAGTCAAAAATTCAGAAACAGCGGCAACTTTGCCAAACACAGACGAGGCTCCATTATATATTCCGACACCCATACCTGGACCAAAGAAGCTCACAATAGAAGAATATAAGCAACGTCAACAATCAAAACTGCAACAACCGAAACCTAAACCCCAACAGGGAAAAAGGAAACACACTAGAAAGGGCAGGTACGTCCGCCAGAAAGCAGAGCTCCACGAACTATACAGACTCATAGCAATCGTGAAAGGACAACAAAAAAGGACATTGCTAGCAAAATAAAAGATCTGAAATACAATATCAAAAACAAAATTAATTAGAATGCAATCTTCAACAACAAACTCAACTACAACAATCTGTTTCGCTTATGAAGCATCAGTACAACACATAGAAGAACACCTTAACTCACACCAAAATATAATAGACGACGCCAACGACAGGTTACAAAAAGCAGAAACACTCCACAATTTCATCTACAAGAATCCAACATACACAAAAGACAGGAAAAATACAGACAACCCAAAACTGAAGCACCTGCTATTTTCAAAATACTAATAAAATTTTGTTTTTTTAAAAAAACATATATTTTTTTTATAAATATTCATTATGTATTTAAGATACTACTGACAACATAAAACATATAAAAAATAAAAATAAAAAAAAAACCAAAACGTTACATATTGTCTGATATATTATTTTTTTACTATTTCTATGATCCCAAATTTCAGTCAACTAGTTTACAACGTCACAATGCTTGACAACAAAAACAAAGATTACATAACGATAAATGAAAATATAGAAAACAATTTAGGTTCTTCTATATCAAAGAAAGAATTTTCTACCATAAGCACAACAGCTTTGATAACACTTGCAGTAATCCTAATTTTATTTTACATGGGTTACAAATTAAATAACTACTGCAAACAATATGTTCTAAAACACACTAACCGTTTGCAAAATCCAGTTTAGTTCAATCAATCGCTTACGTATGCCACACTTCATACTCCATGAGAACTCTACTTAAAATATATAAACAATTTAAACAAATAAGAGCAAATATAAAAAAGTCCATTAACAGGGGCTACACTTCACAAACTGTTAAACTCAAATCATCACCAATAAACACATACATAAAAAATTTCAACGCTCATTTGAACGCAATACCACAAAATCTTAACACAGCTCGTTTACAGCTCGTAACAAAGAAACTTCACCACAAACTGCAGCAACCATGACGAATACTGCAACTTTCAATTTAGAAACTATTCTAAAAATTGTTCCTACCTTTTCAGGTAACTATAAGGAATTAGACAGTTATCTAAAAATAGTAGAATTACTATATAACTCTTTTAACACCGCAGACAAAGCTAAGCTTATTGACTTAATCATTAGCGTAAAATTAGAAACAAAAGTACGCACAACTATAGCAAACACGAGTAACGTAACGACACTAGATCAACTCAAGGATGTTTTGAAATCATCATACAAATCTACATTGACCACATCCCAAATCCACACAAAATTGTCAACTTTGACACAAAAAAAAAAACAACAATATCACCCAGTACAAAGACAAATTGATATCTCTCATATCAGAATTAAATAACATAAAAATTTCAGAACTAACAGGTGATGCAACGCAACAATCCGTAATCATCAAGATGAATGAAACTTATGCTTTAAACATATTTAAAAATGGTTTAAATGATGACCTAAAGAACACAATATTTGCTGCCCAACCAAAGTCATTAACAGATGCAACAAACTTAGCACTCGAGCTAGAAAATAATAACAAAACAAACAACCAATTATTGTATTTCCAGAATAATAACTACAGCAATCAAATCAAATTTTAAACAACAACTATAGAAGAAACAGTAATGCATACAGATAAGCACAAAATAATAATAACACATATAGAAACTCACGAAATAATAACAATAATAATGCACATAGATATGCACAGAATAATAACAATGCGAATGCACACCGTAATTCAAATATAAATAGAAGACAGAATTACAACAACACAAACCAGCGTGATAACAGAAGAATGTTCGCTTTTGAAGCTAAAAATCAGGAAAACGACGAGCGCTCGGATGTCGAGGAAGATCATCCGGGACAGCAAAATTAAGGATATATAACCTATCGGATATCAAAACAAACTATATCATAGCAAAATGTTATAACTCCAAAAAACCACTTACTTTTCTTATCGACACAGGAGCAGATATATCTATCTGCAAATTAAACAACATTGAAGCAGACTCTAGATGCAAACTCACGGGAATAACAAATGAACAAATAACCACTCTAGGCAAAATCGCTTTAACATTAGATTTTCAACATAAAACACTTTTGCACAATTTCCACGCAGTTGAAGACAATTTTCCGATACAAACCGATGGAATATTAAGCAGAGATTTTTTATCTAAAAGCGCATGCAAAATTGACTACGAGACACAAACATTGACGATAGCAATAGAAGACATAGACATCGTGACACCGTTACACTTTAATAAACACGTGTATGACACAATACGTATACCACCAAGAACAGAAATGATACATCCCATTTCATTAAATTTAAAAGAGGATAGTGTAATTCTTAATGATGAAATACAACCCGGTGTATTTTTAGCGAACACAATAATACCAGCGACCGGTAAATGTCACGTAAAACTTTTGAACACAACAAACGCCGAAGTTAAACTAACCAAATTAACACCAAAAACAGAACCACTTTCTAACTACATTCAATTCAATCATTCTAACACATTTAACAAAACACGCTTCAAAAAACTAGCCCAAGAACTACAGGTAGACACTAATCACCCTTTAACAGACATTTTTAGGGATTTCCAACACATTTTCCATCTAGAAGACGAAAAACTAACAATAAACAACTTTTATACACAGACATTAACTACAAATGACACAACACCTACCTACATAAAAAATTACAGACTACCTCACGCCCATAATGAAGAAATACATAAGCAAGTACAAGAATTACTAAAAAATGACATAATTGAAAACTCAATAAGCCCTTACAATGCACCGCTATTGCTAGTACCTAAAAAGTCAGAAGATGACACAAAAAAATGGCGACTAGTGGTAGATTTCAGAAGATTAAACGACAAATTCCCACTGACAAGAATAGAAGACGTTTTAGACAAACTTGGTCGAGCAAAATACTTCTCCACACTCGACATGACAAGCAGTTTTCACCAAATACCTTTAGATAAAAAGTCCAGACCACTAACAGCTTTCTCCACAAATGATGGACCCTATCAATTCAAACGACTACCTTTCGGATTGAAAATATCCTCTAATAGTTTTCAACGCATGCTCACGCTTGTATTAACTGGTTTAAGCTCAGAAGCATTTCTATATGTCGATGACATAATAGTTTTTGGTTGTAGTCTACAACACCACAACAACAATCTAATTAAAGTTTTTGAACGACTATCTAAATACAATTTAAAATTGAATGCAGCAAAATGCAAATTCTTGAGACCAGAAGTAGTTTACCTTGGACACTTAATTACATAACATGGAATCAAGACTGACCCATCAAAACATGACACAATAAAATATTATCCGACTCCGACAAATGCGGACGAAGTACGACGTTTTGTAGCTTTTTGCAATTATTACAGACGATTCATCAAAGATTTTGTTAGTATCGCGCAATGCCTAAACAACCTATTAAAGAAATCACAAGCATTTAAATGGACGGAACAATGCCAACAAGCTTTTGACACACTAAAACAAAAATTAATTGAACCTCCAGTGTTACAATATCCGGATTTTTCAAAATCTTTTATTGTAACAACTGACGCCTCAAACTTTGCTTTAGGTGCTATCTTAGCACAAGGAGAAATAGGTAACGACCTTCCTATTTCGTTTGCGAGTAAAACACTTCAAAAACACGATTTGAACAAACCCGTGATAGAAAAGGAATTATTAGCTATTCATTGGGGCATAAATTTCTTCAAGCCATACTTATATGGTAGAAAGTTCATTGTGGTTACAGACCACAGACCATTAGTGTCACTATTCAGCCATAAAAACCCATCATCAAAAATGACAAGGATAAGATTGGATCTTTCGGACTATGATTTCGAAATAATATTCAAAAAAGGAAAAGTTAATACTAACGCTGACGCTCTATCGCGTATAAAAATAGATTCAGCAACATTAAAAAAAATTATTCCCTCAAAAGAGGATAAAAAAATAAAGAAAGCATTGATTCTAACAAGGGGTATGAAAATGAAAGAAAATGATAAAATTAAACAAAATGAAGAAAATGAAGCGAATATAATTATAAGAGAGAGATGCATGATTTCAGAAGAGCCTGATCAACTTTTCATATGGGAATGCACATCGATATCTGACGTCAAGAACATAAAACGCTTAAAATTTGAAATAAAGAAAAATAATTTGAAGAAAAATATAATTGTCGACAATAAAGATGATTTCGTACTAGTGCGATGTGGTGATAATCCAACGAATCTCGATTCGACATTGGAGAAACTATCATCTGAAATGTATAAAGAAAATATAAAAGAACTAGCGCTAGAGGCAAAAGATGCCATGTTTGAAATAATCGATAAACAAACATTTAAGAATAAATTCAATTAGCTGCAGCATAAAAGAGAGAATAAATATAAAAAATCACTTAAAATACTAATATACGAGACCCCACGAAACATAAAAAACAAAACAATGCAAAAAGAATTAATAAAAGAATTCCACAATTCACCCCAGGGAGGACACTTAGGAATCAAAAAAACAATACTTAAGTTAATTAACGTTACTCATGGAAAAACATGAGACAAATGATTAAACAACATGTAAACACATGTAAAAAATGTGCACGAAATAAACAGATTCGGCACACGAAAGAAAAGATGAAAATAACGGACACTCCAACCACAAGTTTCGAAACAGTGGAAATCGACACTGTCGGTCCACTTAAGATTTCAAACGGATACCGCTACGTGCTGACAATGCAATGTCAACTAACAAAATTCGTTATTGCTCATCCTATAGAAACCAAGTATGCAAAAACAATTGCACAAGATTGGTAGAACAACTTATACTTAAATTAGGTTTATTTAAGTATCTAAAATCAGATCGCGGAACAGAATTCACAAATGAACTTCTTAAAAACATATGTGAGTTACTGAAGGTTAAGCAAATTTTTTCGACCCCCTATCATCATGAGACATTGGGTTCATTAGAGAAAAACCATAGAACACTTAATGAATATTTACTATCATTTGCAGACGACTTTGAATGGGACAAATGGATTCCATATTATACGTTTGCATATAATTCAAGTCCACATGTCGACACAGAATATACACCTTTCGAATTAATTTTCGGAAAACTACCTTCCCTACCAAGCGATTTGATTGAAAAAACAACAACACGGTATAATTTAGAAGATTATTCAAACGAACTAAAAATAAGACTAAAAACTGCATTAAGCAAAGCTACAGACATAATAAACATTGCAAAGAATAAAAGAAAAACACAGTATGATAAAAATGTAAACGTTTCAAATTTTAAAGTAGGAGATCAAGTTTTTATAAAACTAGAACAAAGAAAAAAATCACAAAGTCCATACAAAGGACCATTTGTAATTAAAGAGATAAATGGAGTCAATTCCATAATAGAAATAAATAACAAACTAAAAATGTATCACAAAAACATGTTGGAAAAATTCCACAATTAGACGAAATTTGTACTATTAAAGTAAATACATTTCTTTCCAACAACAAATAATATAAATAAGCCATTATCAATTAATAATCAATTATTAGATGTAACATAGAAACACTTATATTTTTGAATTTAAATATTTAAATTTTACGTTATATATATATATATTTTTTTTACCACTAATATTATCCGAGAATTGTTCCATAAAATACATACGAATACATAAATATATATATATAATATAAATATAAATATATATGAATTACTATCATACATATTAAGATTATTCTTAGTTACTACAAAAATTAACCTTAAAACAAATGAATGAAAGAATGTATGAATCCGTATACTTATAAGATAAAATAACTGCATATTAAAGTTCAACTAAAATATTTTGTAATATTATACAAATTAAACTACTTTAATACATACTAGCCAAAACTCCCCTTTATCTTAAAAATTTAACTTCAAAAGTGAAATTTTCGCTTGAGGATTGGGGTGTAGTGTACTTACACAGTCACTATTACCGTACCAAACGATACAAAAACAGTGCAACATTAAATTAAATTCCAACAACATTTTTGCTGCAACTTAAAACTCAAAAATTATGACGGGCACTAAGAATCAAAAATGTCGTAACAAATGTCATTCACACTTCTAAAGTACTGAGTTGTTTTCATCCCCTCTTGCTGCTTGTATCGTTTGGATACCTAATTCTCTGCTCAAACACAACAACAACAACGCTGTTGTTAGTGCAATGCAATTACAATATGAGCAGTGCACTGGAGTAAATACAGCGAATATATTATGTTACTCCAATGCAACTGACCTGCCGAATTTTCAAGGCTATGAACGCCAACATTGTTGTTGTTGGCTATTGGAATGTGACTGGGAACCGATCGACTATCGGGATCGATTGGTAACCCATCGTGAAAATAAGGGCGGAGTCTAAAATACTGGCATGAATAACTTTAAGAAAAATACTGTTTTTTCTTAGTATATAAGAAAAAAAGAAGAACCAAATAAAGCAGAATTTAATTTAAAGTCTAAGACAAGAGAAGTCTTTCAATTTTACTTTTCAAATGAATTTCCCTTGAAGTGCCGGCTAGGCACAAAATATACTAAAGCTGACGAGCTATATACGTAACTCCGTGGCGCGTCCCCAAAATATTAGTATCACAACTCAGATATATACCAACACAACAGAAGCAGGAATGGGTCGGGACGACATTCTCCGCATCAGACTTGTACAATACAAGAAAAGAGCGAAGAACGGAGATTTGATAGGAGAAGGGATCATAATTTAATTATGAGAGATATAACACTAGTGGATACGTTTGCTGATGAAAGGAGTCCCAACAAAGGAAGGGAACAAAGGAAGGATCAATATAAAATGGACATCGAGTGTTCATTCTGCAAGAGACAAGGACACACAAGGGATGAATGTCTCACAAAAAGAAACACTCCGTTTTGCGTAACATGTCCGGAGTATGGGCATGAAAAATGTGGGAGTATGCACAGTCATTCACACCAAATCCACAGCAGAAAGATTTTATACAATTTTCGAATAGGCGGCAGGTAGATAGGAACCCATTTTACAATAGATTGAGTTTTTGAGCAAAGAATTTTGGTAATGAACACCCGGTGAGACAGCAACAGGTACGCTGTAGGTGGTGTGACAAAGTGAGTCATGTGCAGAATGAGTGTTATAGGAAGAACATCTGGGAAAATCTGCAGGAAAAGTTTCAGGGGCCCAGCCAAGGTCAATGAGCTGGGAGCCCCGAAATACTAGCGAAATAAGGCCATCAAAGATAGTAACGGATAATTCTACGTCTAGAAAGATTGTGAATATCCGTACATCCCATCCAATAGAAAGAGAAGTAAGAGAGAATTTGACATCCGAAAAGATTGTAAATTTCTGTACACCTCATTCAGGAAGGAATGTAGATACATAAGCCCAGAACGAAGGAAACAGTTGAGTCGTTGCAGGCGAGGAAAAGTATTCGACAAATTAAATGGAAATATGAGAGAAGAAAAATTCAATGAGGTAGCAGGAAAATGTAACATAAGGAAAATTCGATGTGGTATTCGAAAGATTAAATAAGAATATGATAAAAGAAAACTTCGAAGTGGTAACAGGAACATTAAATGAAAATATAACAAAAGGAAAATCCGATGAGGTATTGGAAAGATTAAATGGAAATATGATAGAAGAAAAATTCGGTGTGGTAGCAGGAAAGTTAAATAAAAATGTAACAAGAGAAAAATTCAATGTTGGAGTAGGAAAATGAAATAAAAATATAACAGAAGAAAAATTCAATGTGGGAGTAGAAAAGTTAAATAAAGATATATTGAATGATGGTTGGAAAAGGGTGAATTTTCGGATATTCGCAAAGTGTATGATGTGTTCGTAGGAGTTCCTTGCGAGGATACAAAAAACAGAAAACTCATTCTGCTTGTAGATCCCGGAGTTCACGAGTTTAGTTAAACAAAACGCGTTAAGGAGTAGTTTAAAACAAAGAAATTAATTAAGTTCAAGTAATTATAGTGCAGAAGTGAAAATAAATGCTACAAAAACCCTGAAGTTGGTGGTTCATGACCAGGAGATTGCACCAAGAGGTTATTTAGGTGAAAATTTGGTAGATGTCACAGATATTTACAGAGTATATGAAACGAAAAGAAAAACATTTTTAGGGAAAATCTAATAACATAAATAAAGAAAGTACGGAAAAGAGAAAAATAGTATAAGATTCATATTAGGAGTACTAAAATTATGAGAAAAAAAATAAACATTAAATTAAAAAATTTTAGTAAAGTTGTAATGAAAAAGGTTCATATAAAACAGAATTTTAACAAAAAATTAACATAAAAAGAAAGTTAGGAAAACAGTGAATGTGAAAGCATATTTGTGGCCAGAATACGACAGTGAGAAATAAATGGAGTAGAGGAAACTACTAACTAAAGGAACAGTTAAGAAAAGGTTATGAAATCAAAGAAAAGAATATAAATTGAAAGGAAAAAATATATGAAAGGCATTTAAATGGAACAATTAGAGAGCCAAAATATGGAAGAAGAAAAAAAATAAGAAGCAGAGAAAATCTGAAGTAAAAGGCAAATGTGTTGGCATCTTCGATGTGAATGACGTTGTTACAGAAATCCCTCGCAAGGATTAAATTCTAGTACAACGCATTCTACTTGTAGATCCCAAAATAGTGCCACTTTATTTAAAATAATTATGTAAGTTTTGTTTTGGATTTAAATTAGTCGTTGAAGTAAAATAAAAATAAATAAATTAGTTAAAAATTAAGGCAATTGACAACGTCCAATGAAAACCCAGTAAAACATAATACATAAAATGGAAGAGTAAAATACAGAAAAAAATAATAAAAGAAAATTTGATTTTACGATTTGAGAAAAATAAGTTTTTTTTTAAAGATAAAAAAGAAAGTATTTTTTTGGGATAGTAAATATCTACATTTAAATGAATTTAAGGAAAATAAAATGCGCTTAAGCGTTGAAAGATTGAAAAGAAGAATGCGAATTCGCATAAAAATATCGAAAAATTCGATAGGCAAAATAAAAATGACAATAAAAATTCACACTCAAATGAAAACTGTCGAATTAAAGCAAATGAATAATATAGTAGTATTTTTAAAGAAAAAAAAAGAAGACAGTTAAGGGCTTATAAAGAAGAATAAAATGTTTTTATATATAAGTAAATACATAATTGAAACACGTCGAAGTATAGATGAACATATTTAAAAATTAACCATTGAAAAAAAGGAACTAAGCAAAACAAATTTTGTTAAGAAATGAATAAGTTTGCATAAAAGCAAACTGTTACAAAAGAATATTTGAATAAGCCCACTATAGATACATGAAAATATAAAAAAAAATCAGTTAAAAGGATATTTAAAATGTTTAGAAATTAAAAGGAGTACAGTAAAATTAAACCCTTTGAAATAATACGGTGAGTTGATAACAAAGAAAATATAAAAAAAAAATATAATATATGAAGGTCACTGACAAGAGCCAATAAGGCATGTATATATTGTAATAGTTATGATAACACAGTACAACAGCCAATCTGCCAATAAAAGCAGAACGCGTTAATCGATTTCTATGATCTATGTCGCATTTTGTTAATGGGTTATGTGACTTTACGTGAAAGTTATAAGACTCGACACGTTTTTCCGTTTGGGATTTATATGTGTAAAAAAAAGAATTTTTTTTTTGGTAATATTTTCTTCGTAAATTTATTTCCAATTGCAAAAATGTTGATTTGGTAGAGAAGCAGTATATTAATGGATTAAAGAAAATGTAATTATTAATTTTTCTCAATTTATTTCAGCAAAATCGAACTAGTCGTTCTCGAGTTATGTCAAACTACGTTTTTGCCAACATTTTACAACTAAGCGAAAAAACATCAAGATAAGGAAAAAATGTAAAAGGTCATAAAAAAAAACTGGCACATACGAACGCAAAACCCTTTGAGGGTTTTAATATACTGACCTAGTACCATCACCCTGGAATTTCTCAACCCCCAGACAATAACCCCAAAAATGTTCCACAGTGTAATTAGCGCAGAATTTAAAACAGTACAAAAACATTGCGGTGCAACTTTTAAATTTACACTTTGTTGTAGACAAAATTATTGGAAATGAAAAGTATTGAAAATAATAAATAAGTAATCTATTGAAAAGTGACACAGCAATAGCTTTATAAAAGAAAAAAATTGTTATGTGAAGGTTACCAATAGTCTTGTATGAATCACCATAACAGGAGCGCAACGAGCAGAGATAATACAGCTTAAAAATACAACAGGAGTCTTGGAAGAAATACAACATTATAATGAAGTCTTAATCGGAAAGCCGATATGCAGCAGGAATATGCTACAATAAACGGCAACAATTAAGTAAAGATGTTAAACGTATCGCAACAATTTGAAATTATGTTTTTTTAACATTTTTCAAATATATGCTGGCACTTTTTCTGTGGAGCATAGTGCCAAGGTAGAGTGGATGGATGGAAGGGTAGCTAAAGCGTGTTTTTGTTGTTGTTATAAATTGATGATAGGTATGCAAGACGGACAGATGGAGGACGGACGGACGGATGTATGTATATGCATGTATATATGTATGTATGTGTGTATGTATGTTAATATATATAAAAAAAGTAGGATGGCTGAAGTGTGTTGTTGTTGTTGTTATAAATCAAAAATTTCAAGTTTAAGGTAATAAGCCTTCAGCATCATAGCAAGCATAATAAGCAAGCCAAAACCGCAAGTTTAGGATAAATGTAGATGATTAGCATTTTAATAAATTAAAATTGAGTTGATTGACGGAAAGACGGACAGATGGACAGATGGACAGACGGCTAACTAGATGGAACAAAATATTTTGGGTAACCCTCTCTCTCCCTCTCGCCCCCTTCATCACTCTCTCTCTCTCTATCTCCCTCTCTTTATATCTATCGTTCCGTTTCACTGCTTAATTGTTTCATTTTTGCCCTTTACAAGCGGACCCAAAACAACAAGTTTAAGAAAAGGAAACAGTGAAGTGTTATATTATTTTTAGGATCGCCATGTTAAGATACAGGGTTGCCAATATTCGAAGCGCCCATCTGGCAACACTGTAACTTTCCGCAGTGATGCCAAATTGACTAATGACATACCGCGTTTGAAGCGTCATTCCAAGCAAATGTTTACAATGGAACAGTACACGCCACGCGAACGCTCTAAAATTGTTGAAATTTACATTCAACAAAACAAGTCAATAGTGAAAACTCAACGTGCTTTCAAAAAATGAGCGATGAAGCTCATTTTCAGTTGAACGGAACGGTAAACAAACAAAATTGCCGTATTTATGCCACTGAAAATCCACAAGAGATTCAAGAGGTACCTCTTTACGATGCAAAAGTCACTGTTTGGTGCGGCGTTTGTGCTAAAATGCTCATTGGGCCGTTCTTTTTCGAAGATGATAATGGCCACAGAGTTACTGTCAATCAGGAGCGTTATCGCGATATGATAAACAATTTTTTCATGCCAATCGTTCGTCGAAAGCGTATCAGGCACTACTGGTTTCAACAAGACGGCGCGCCACCACACACAAGCCGCACTACAATCGATTTTTTGAAGCAATTGTTCCCTGGCCGTTTGATGTCAAAAAATGGTGATTTCGATTGGCCGCCAAGATCACCAGATTTAACGCCTCCAGACTTCTTTTTGTGGGGTTATTTGAAATCATAGGTTTACGTCAACAAACCAAAGACCCTAGAAGAGCTGAAAACCAACATCCGTCAAGAAATAACCGCCATTCCCATCGAAATGTTGAAGAAAACCATGGAAAATGCTGCAAAACGGGCACAATATGTCGTAGACGCCAATGGCGACCATTTACGAGATATCAAATTCAAGAAATAATGTAAGCAAATCTACTTGAACCCAATTAAATGATATTCATGACGAACAGACAAAAAATTGTGGTTTCTTTGATTTATTTAAAAATAAAATGGGCGCTTCGAATATTGGCAACCCTGTATATTCAGGATCGTATTATTGTGTCAAGGCAGTGCAAATAGCGTATCGAAAGATATAAAATTAGATAAAGCTGATATTTTGTACCTTGTAGGTGCCAAACTTGGTCATTTAGTACCTGAGTAAAACTTTTTGGCGTAACATTGTAACATTTAGCTGAATACAACAATAATTCGATTACCGCAGGGGAGGTCCTGTGTCCCCCAGGACCTTCGGGCATAACGAACCCGCGGATACCAGTTAGGAAATCCAGGCGCGTCTGACCCACATTGGGCAGCTTCCTGGTCTGCGTCTGTACCGTAGCGGTCGGCAGTATCTAAACCTGTCCGTAGGTATAAAAGGATTGGGGTAGATATCCCTGAAAACAAAATCACTTACTTGGAATGTCGGAGAATAACAAAATTACTCCAGGTGGCAACCACAATAGTGGAAATCCACCCGTGGACACTACCACGGCAGGGGCATGGATTCTGGAGGCCCTAACCAACATTTCATCTCCTAACACTGCTGCAACGGTGGCACACTCGGCCGCTGCACCAGTTAAAGCTACGAACAACAAAAAAGCTGATAACCCTTTTACATTAAGTTCAAAGATCCAACGTTCGCCTATTAAAGGCACTCCCGGAGGCACAAAGACCCTGATGAAACTGAAAGAGAGTAAAGATAAATCACCCTCGGAAGGAACACCAAGCCCCAGAGTTGACGATGCTGTCAGTTCTAGCATGGGCAAACTGAAGCTTTACATCGATGGCCTGGCAGAATATGTAAAGAGTAGAACAAACGTTCACCACGAGATAAAGAGGCTTATTAATCTCTCTAAACTCGCGTACTCTGATCTCGCGAGAGAAATAAAGGAAGTAGGATCTAAAGAGCTAAATGCTAACTCGGGGGATCCACAACCGCTCAGTCAGGCACCTTGCGTCGATAAGGATTGCCAAACAGATCCATTGTTCTCGAAGGCGTCGAAGGCAGCCTCAAAAAGGGCAAACGAGCAAAGCTCTCGAGCTACGCCACCAAAAAAGAAGAGAGTACAGCAGTTGGCGGTCCAAGTACACACACCCAACCCCTCTTCTACTGAAGAAGCCCCCCACTCTGATCAACAATCATCGCAGTCGAAGCGTAATGATAAGCCCTGGACCAAGGTGAGCAAGGCAAGAAAACGAAGGAAACGGAAAAAATCACCAACGAAGCTAGTAAGACCGGACGCAATCGTGGTGGCGAAAGTAGGACAACTTTCATACAGTGACATCATCCTGAAGATGAACAAGGAAAAGTCACTCGACGAGTTCGGAGAAAACGTCTCTAGAGTAAGACGAACAGAGAAGGGTGAGGTGTTGATCCAACTGAAGCGCTCAACCACACAGACGACCCAACAGTTGAAAGAGAAGTTCGACTCGGTGTTCGCCGGTCACACCGAGACAAAAGCGCTCACGGAAGAGACTCTAATAGAGATAAAGGATCTCAACGAGGTGACGACATCCGAAGAGGTGCGAAGCGCAATCCAGAGGGTGCTTGGCGACACCATTGTGGCTAACGTTAAGTCACTTCGCAAAGCGTACGCCGGCACCCAAACAGCAGTCATAGGCCTACCAGTTCCACAGGCGAAAAAACTGATCAAAATCAGTGAAATCAAAGTTGGCTGGGTAATTTGCAGAGCCCGCGAGAAGGTAGCTCCAATCAGGTGCTTCAGATGCCTTGACTTTGGGCACACCGCAAGAAGCTGCAAAAGTACAGACCGGAGTGGATGCTGTATGAAATGCGGTACAGAAGGCCATAAGGCCAAGGATTGCGAAGCAAAGGCGAGCGGCTTTCTTTGCAAAGCTAAAGAAGGCCAAGACTCCAACCACCGTGCCGGAAGTCTGAAATGCCAGTCCGTTCAAGGAGCCAGCCAACGGAGACGCAGATGAGAGTACTGAAGTTGAACCTCAACAACTGTGGCGCAGCGACCGATCGACCTGGCTATATTGGTGAACCTTACGCCGAAAAACCGTAGGAGCATGGGCCTCTGACATTACCGGGAAAGCCGCCCTATGGTCTTGTGGAAGGGCTCCCTTCTATCTAAGGCTTCATACACGTGCAAACGGTTTCGTCCGCGCGGAAGTAGATGGCATACATTTCGTGAGTTGCTACCTAGCGCCAAGTCTGTCGATCCAGGAATACACGGAGATTCTTGACACGATAGTCAGCGAAACGAGAGGCCTGAAACCACTCCTTATCGCTGGTGACTTTAACGCGTGGGCAGTTGACTGGGGAAGCCAAAAACAAACCAACGTGGCTTTATTCTCCTTGAAGCGTTTGCTCTACTAGTCGTGGTGCTGCTCAATAATGGATCCCAAGCAACATTCAGCCGTGCGGGCGGAAGCTCCATTATCGACCTGACTTTCGCCAGTAGCGAGTTAACTAGGCAAGCAGAGTGGCATGCTAGCAATCTGTACACGCACAGTGACCACCAAGCTATCATTTATAAGCTCGATGGTCGACCGCGTAGCCGACACATCATAAATACGGGAAATAAATGTTCGTACAGAGTCGAAACACTAGACGAGGACATTTTGAAAGTAGTAATGGCCGATATGCATCTGTCTGGCACGCCAAATGATATGGCAAGGCAGACCCTGGACCAAACAAGAAGAGCTTGCGATGCAGCGATGATCTCGAGGCGGTCTAGCAAGCGCAAGCAAGACCCGGTCTACTGGTGGACGGTGGAAATTGCTGAAGCACGCAGGAAATGCCTCGAAGCAAGGAGGATTTACTACCGCGCAAGAGGTTCATACAGCTTCAACGATCTTCGCGAAACCTATCGAATGCTCAAGAAAGGCCTGAAAATAGGAATCCGTACGAGTAAGCGCCAATGCTTCCTACAGCTATGTGATGAGGCAGAAACCAATCCATGGGGTACTGCATACAGATTAGTTATGAAAAAACTGAAGTCGTTCAGGCGACCAGCACCTACGGACCCGCAGGTACTAAGTGCTATAGTTAGAACACTCTTTCCACAGCAGCCAGCGGCCCAGCCGGTCGACGAACACATCGAGCTACGGACCATACCGGCTGTAACTATAGAGGAGATTGTTAACGTAGTAAAAAACATAAAAAACGACAAGGCACCAGGTCCTGATGGTATTTCGAACCGCGCACTGAAGATTGCGATTATGTCGCAGCCGCATCAGTTTGCCCAGCTTTTCAACGCGTGCCTTCTAGAGGCCATTTTCCCAACGCAGTGGAAAACCCAGAAGTTAGTGCTCATACCGAAAGGCAGTGGCTCCACGGACGCCCCCTCAGACTACAGGCCGATATGCCTACTCGACACAATAGGCAAAGTTTTTGAGCGTGTGGTGTGCAACCGCCTGGAAAACGCGATCTAAGCCGGAGGAGGACTTTCAGCTCGACAATTTGGGTTTCGAAAGGCCCAATCAACGACGGACGCTATTAAGCTAGTTACAAGCAACGCGCAGGAAGCAATTGAGGGAGGGAGGGGAGCAAAGCAGTACTGTTTGGTGGCAACACTCGACGTAAAGAACGCTTTCAACTCAGCTAACTGGAGTCTGATTATGACAGCCCTCAGGAACTTTGGAGTACCACGATAAATCACGAAGATCGTGTCACACTATTTCAGTGAAAGAGTCCTGCTCTACGACACAGAAGAAGGCACGAAGACGTACAATGTCTCCGGTGGAGTCCCACAGGGGTCGGTTCTTGGCCCCCTGCTATGGAACGTCATGTACGATGGGGTTCTCAGGCTTGAGGTGCCAGCAGACGTCAAGATTGTTGGCTTTGCCGACGACCTAGTAGTTGTGGCGACAGCAAAACACCGTGAAAAAGTTAAGGCCCTCAGTAGTGTTACTATCGCTATGATTTGCGATTGGCTGCGAAGAGCGGGCCTTAGTCTAGCTGAACATAAGACTGAGATGGTACTTATTAGTAGTCGGAAAAAACTAGAAACCGCTAGCATCAGTATTCGTGGAACAGCAATTGAATCGAAGCCGATCATTATTAAATATCTCGGTGTAATGATCGATTCCAGACTGTCATTTAAGCAACATATGCAGTACGCACACAGGAAAGCATCCGAAGTATGTCTGGCGCTATCTAGAATAATGCCGAACACAAGAGGCCCCAAACAAGCACGACGAACACTGCTCCTCAACGTAGTGCGATCTACTATGATGTATGGTGTGACTGTATGGTACACAGCGATGAAAACGAAGTCCTACCAACACGGAGTAGAGTCAGTTTACAGACTTGGCGCACTCAGGGTCTGCTGCAGCTTCAGAACGTTATCCGGAGATGCAGCACTGGTTCTAGCTAGCGCGATCCCTATTGACCTTCTCGTGGAAGAAGCGCTTCTCACAGCTGGTAGTGAAAGCACAACAGCTAATAAAAAACTCGCTAGAGAGAGAAGCTTGCAAAAATGGCAAGACCGCTGGGATAGTTCAGAGAAGGGTCGGTGGACGTACCAGCTCATCCCTAGCCTAACCGAGTGGTATGGCAGAAGCCATGGCCCAGTGAACTTCTACCTTACACAGATACTGAGCGGACATGGTTGCTTCAGGGCATACCTTCACAAGTATAAACATGCGATCGATCCTTATTGCACTAATTGCACAGGAAACACGCTGCAAGACGCGGCACACGTTTTTTTTGTGTGCCCCATGTTCCATAACGCCAGACTTGAGGCCTCGCCCTGTCTCGGCAAAACGTTAACACAGCAAAATATGGTTTCTCTTATGCTAAAGAGCGAAGAGAACTGGTCGATGGTTAGCACCCTGGCTAGAAAAATAACCGAAGAGCTGCGAAGAGTTGAGCGCGCGCAAGATAGATGAGGTAAAGGTTGTTGACCCGACGACCATCCCACAGTAGATCCCGGCAGTAGCCAAACAGTTTCCAGCCTAGTGCTGTTCCCAAGCCCCGCGAAGTAATGCTTTCCGGCGGTCCCGCGGAGTCCTATAGGGTCGAAGATTCAATGCGGAGGCTATGATACCGCGAGGTATCATGTAGGTTTAGTGCGTAAAAATCATACACTCCCACCTGCACGGTGGGGCCTTTTGAAGGTTCCCCCTTCGCGAATAAAATAAAAAGAAAACAATAATTCGATATAATGCCTTAACACAATAAATTTGTACAAGCAGAAATGGCAAGGGTGTACTACAACTTTTACAACAAATTAACGACAACCAGTATATATACCCAGTATATACACAGGGACAGTTTTTGAGCGCACCGATGGACTACGCGTGAGAAAAATAAAAACTGAAGCAGAAAAAAGAAAACAAGAAAACTGTAGCAGCAAGCGGGTAGCTAAACAAAGAGAGAACGATTACACCAGATGTATGCAAGACAAAGGGACCATTAAAAGAAAATAAATAATATAATTAATATAAATAAAAGAATAAACAAGAAATAAAAAAAAATTTTAACTGTTAATATCTAAATGTAAAAGCATGTAATAAGTTGTTGAATAATATTATATATAGAAACTATAGAATTAAAAAAAAAATTGTTCATGAAAAAAAAAAACATATGAAAATAAGCTACTTTAAAGAAACAAATACTAATAAAAAAATAACTATATCGTAAGAAAAGCAAAACGACAATACAAACAATATAATTTAAGAGTTAATAAACGGAAATTTCAACCTCTTCAATGTATTGTAAAAACTTTCTTTGTGGTGGAAGGAATGTTGTGACTCATATACACATCTCCATAAGTAGAATAGCTATGGGGATTCTAATCAAAAACGCGTGTATTTCCTTATGGGCCTCCAAATTCACAAAATTGTGAGATGCAGCTCAGTCGGAAAGATGCTTATCAATGCTGTCTCATGTAAACGTGTTGTTGTTGTTATAAATTGGAGATAAGCATGAAAGACGGTAGACAGACAGACTGACAGATGGTCAGATGGGCATACGTACTGGCAGAAAGTCGGACAGATGGTCAGATGAATGGATGGAAGGGTAGCTAAAGCGTGTTTTTGTTGTTGTTATAAATTGATGATAGGTATGCAAGACGGACAGATGGAGGACGGACGGACGGATGTATGTATATGCATGTATATATGTATGTATGTGTGTATGTATGTATACATATAAAATATATGTAGGATGGCTGAAGTGTGTTGTTGTTGTTAAAAATCAAAAATTTCAAGTTTAAGGTAATAAGCCTTCAGCATCATAGCAAGCATAATAAGCAAGCCAAAACCGCAAGTTTAGGATAAGTGTAGATGTTTAGCATTTTAATAAATTAAAGTTGAGTTGATTGACGGAAAGACGGACAGATGGACAGACGGCTAACTAGATGGAACAAAATTTTTTGGGTAACCCTCTCTCTCCCTCTCGCCCCCTTCATCACTCTCTCTCTCTCTATCTCCCTCTCTTTATATCTATCGTTCCGTTTCACTGCTTAATTGTTTCATTTTTGCCCTTTATAAGCGGACCCAAAACAACAAGTTTAAGAAAGGGAAACAGTGAAGTGTTATATTATTTTTAGGATCGCCATGTTAAGATATATTCAGGATCGTATTATTATGTTATATCCGCAGAGTTTGCCTTCGCTATAGGCTTGGGTGTTTGCCGACTTGAACTATGTCCAAGGCAAACAGAGACGTTTAAAATAAGCTAAACAAAGCAGAGATCTGCCAGCTTGTGTAGTTAATTAAAGTCTGCTTTATTGTTGGCCATCTCGGCTCTTTTATAACATTTTTACAAAACTTACTTAATAGTCTTAATCTATGGTCATACTTCCCTAGTTAGTTAATATACTTATAACCTATGTTGCGTTTCGTTCTCGCATAGGAATTTGAATCATCGAAAGGATTCAAATTACATATTTTTGGTTTGACGAATGATATATTGGCACGGTCAACAATATTGAGTGAGTAATGAAAATATTCTCATGCACTGAGTGCAGCACACGCCAATAATGCAGTGCTAACTTATTAGTCACTCAATATATTGCTGTTTGTGACAACGAAACTTAGGGTCGGCAGTGTGTATAATGAAAGCACACTACACCCTCATCCTTAAGAGAAAAATTAGGGGTTACAATAATTTTTCTTAAACGCGACATCTATTCTCGATATATTTGTAATAAAATAGTATTAAAATATGATAAATATATATATGATAGAGTGTAATATAGTATTTTTTGGTTTCAATGTATTTGACTAAATATCTTGCTAAAGTATTAAATTATTGCCTTATATGGTTTTATTTGGTTATTGTGTACTTTCTAATGTACTCCATTATAATCTATTACAGTATTACCTCCTAATCTATCTAATATTCTAAATTCTCGAATGAGCATTTCTTTTGCCTTATTTAGAGCAAAATTCAGCCTAGTACGCATCTCGCTCAGGTAACTTTCGAAATCATAAAAGGTTGTTTGTGAATTGTAAATGTCATTTGGTAATGACGCTAGTTTTCCGTCCTGTGTCTATGTGTGGGGTCGTGTTGTACGTAAATGTGAAGTATGGGATCCACTTGTCCCATTCGTGGTCAGTAGCTGTTGTCAATAAAAATTCGTTTAGCACCCTGTGGTTTTTTTCGAGAGAGCCTATTGTCTGGTGATGGTGTCAAAAATATTTGTTCGATCTTCAAAAGTTTGCATATTTTGCGCATTAGTTCATTTTTGAATTCAGTGCCGTTGTCTGATTTCAACACTTGAAAGAGGCCATATTTTAGAATTACTTGCTCAACCAATGTTCTTGCAACAGTGTCTGCATCTTTTGTCGACATTGTGTGTGCAATTACAAATTTTGTCAGTTCGCATTGTATTGTCAGTATGTAGCGGTACTCGTTTGAAATTCGTAATGGTCCTACAGTGTCAATTGACAATATCTGAAAACTATTGCTAGTGGTGTCTGTTAGCGTAAGTGGTTCGTTTGTGTGAAGTGTTTGTTTAATTTTTGCACATATATCACAGCGTGACACAAAGTTCTTTACCATCTTGCCCATGTTTTTCCAAACACAATCTTTGTTTTAGTTTTATTAGTGTTTTTCTGAAACCCAGGTGGCCTGTGTTATGGTAATCGTTGATTAGTTTGAATTTCGTAAGGTAATCTTGTACCTTTTTTGGTGGGTCATAAATTAGTATTTTTAAGCTTCTTTAAATTCTTTATTTGTATACAATTTGAACATTTTATCATTGTTCGCTAGCGCTAGTTCTTCAATATTCTCATTTTTCATTTTAGATATCAGTTTCTTCAAAATCGAATCTAGATTCGTTGAATTATCGCTGTATCCCGCATGCATTTTTAAATTATTTTGTTTAGATCTTAGCTTCTCCGAAAGCGAAACTGGTTTCGATGGATTATCGCTAATCGCTACGTGCACTATATTACTTTCAATATGTACTTTACTTTCATTATTATTGGCCATATAAAACTTTAAGTTCTTCATATTCTTGACGTCTCTAATGGATGTTAAATCCCATATCAGAAGTTGATCAGACTTCTGGGTATTGTCACCATCTACAAAGATTTTTTCATTGCTATTATCATTTGCCTCATTATTTTTAATGGCTTCTTTATTTGCCATGCCTCTTGTAATAATTAACGATCTTTTTATTTTGTCATCGTTTTCTTGTGGTATCATTTCTGTTAAAGTTTCAGAGTCTAGTTGGATTCTTGAGAGTGCGTCTGCATTAGTGTTCATGCTACCTTTTTTGTATATTATGTCGTAGTCATAGTCACATAGATCTAGTCGAATCCTAGTCATATTTGAGGAAGGGTTTTTGTGAGAAAATAACAAGATTAGTGGTCTGTGGTCAGTTATAACAGTGAATTTTCTACCGTAAAGGTATGGTTTGCAGAGGTTTATTTCCAGTGTATAGCCAATAATTTTTTTTCTCAATGACTGGTTTATTCAAATCGTGCTTTTGTAGAGATTTACGGGCATAAGATATTGGTAGATCTTTGCCTATTTCACCTTGCTCAGCGCCTAAGGCATAATTTGAAGCATCTGTCGTTAGAATGAAAGGTTTGCTAAAATCTGGGTATTGTAATAAAGGTGGTGTTGTTAATTTATCTTTCAATGTGTCGAAAGCTATTTGATGTTCTTCCGACCACCTAAGCTTTATGCCTTTCTTTAAGAGTGTATTTAGGCTCCTTGCAATATTGCGAAGTTTGGAATGAATTTTCTATAGTAGTTGCAGAATGCAACGAATCGCCTAACGTCATCTGCGTTTTTCGGAGTTGGATAGTTTTTTACAGTATCGTATTTAGCTGGGTCAGTTCTGACTCCTCCACTTGTGATAAGATGTCCTAAATATACTACTTCAGGACGCAAAAAACAACATTTGGCCGCATTTAATTTCAAATTATGTCTTTGAAGCCTTTCTAATACTTTTATTAGATTTTGTTTGTGGTGATTTATACTACATACATGGATAATTATGTCATCCACGTAAAGAAAAGCATTTGATTCTAAGTCAGCAAGTGCAATAGTGAGCATCCGTTGGAAAATGTTTGAAGAGATCTTTAGTCCAAAAGGTAGTCGTTTAAATTGAAAATATCCGTTTGTCGTAGAAAAAGCTGTCAAAGGTCGTGATTCGCTCTCTAGTTCAATTTGATGAAATGAACTGGTCATATCGAGTGTTGAGAACTATTTCGCTCTACCTAATTTGTCTAGAATATCTTCTAGTCTCGTTAAAGGGAACTTGTCATTGACAATTTTGTCGTTTAACTATCTTAAGTCTACTACAAGTCTCCATTTCTTTTTGTCCGCCGTGTTCTTTTTTGGTACCAGAAGGAGTGGAACATTGTATGGACTGAGCGATGGTTCGATAATATCGTCCTTTAGCAATTTCTGAACTTGCACATCTATCACGTCTGTTTGAATGTGTGGCAGTCTGTAGTTTTTGATGTATACTGGTACGTTGTCTGTTGTCGTGATGTTTTGTTTATAAAAATTATTTGTTGTTAGAGGTTCTTTATCGAGGTGGAATACGTCTTGATATTTTTTGAAAATAACATTTAGTTCTTCCTTAATTTTTGTGTCATTACATTGTATGTCTTATGTTTCCAAGATCTTACTAAACGTTTTTGTGAGTGTGTATGTTTTTTGCTATTATAATTTAAAATGTCGTATTTGTTTAAATAATCAGTTTTCAACTCAATACCATTTAATATTACTTCGTCATTTGTTGTATTTAAAATTTTTATGTGCGTCATGCCGTTTTTCGGAGCTATTGAATTACTGAGAAAAATACCTTCTTGTATCTCTTTATTAAAAATCACCTTATCTTCAGTTAGTTGTAATCTGATCGGTTGAACAATTTCTGTTCTCGATGGCACTTTTATTATTAGTGTGTTATGTGATTTCGAGTGCATTGGTAATATTATATGTGGATCATTAATTAAAATTGAAATAACGAATGTTTCATAGTCAATTTTGCAAAGAAACTTATTCAGAAAATCTCTGCCTATTATACCATCGGTTTCGATTGGAAATTCCGAATTTACCAATCGAAATTCATGTTCGCAATATTCCTCCCCAAAATTAAGTTTTAGATTTATGCTACCTAATGAAAAAATTTTTTCGTTTGTAATACCTTTTAACTTACATTTTTCGTCAGGGTTATAAAAATCGTCATTCAGTTTTTTACTAAGCTTGCATAAAGAAATGTCAGCACCTGTGTCAATGAGAAAAGTCATTATGTTGTTCTTGTATTTTATTTTTATAAAATTAGAATTTTTATCCGAAATTTTAAAACTCTTTACTTTTGGCTGTCTGGAAAAACCGTGTCTTCCGAGCCTTGGTAGTTTCCCTCATTATGTATTATGCGTATGTTTCTGTTTGTTTGGTAATTTGTGTATCTGTTGCCATTATAGTTGCTGTTGTTGTTTTGATTTCTGTTTTGGTTGCTGTTTCTGTCTTGGTTAGAACAATTACTGTTGTTACGGTTTCTATTGACGTTGTTGTTGTGGTTCAAATTTCTGTCATAGTATTCGTTTTGATTGTAATTTTGGTTGAAATTATTGTTATACCTTCTGAGCTCATTGTGCCTATAGTTCGAATTGAATGAATTGAAATTGCGCTGTGTGCTTAAATTCTGTATCATATTACTGCGTTTATTGACATTGTTTCGATGTTGGTTAAATGACCGTTGAAAATACATTATTGTATTTGGAGCAGTCGTTGACTCATTTTCGAGATCGAGTGCTAATTCTGTTGCTTCTAATAAATCTTTTAGTCGCGCCGCGTAATTGGTTGCTCAACTCCTGGTCTGTTTAAACCTTCTATTATATTTAGTAATTGTTCTTTGTAGGTGTTTATTCGTAGGTTCCGTTGTTGTAAATTGTTAAGTCTAGTGTGTAGTTGAGCTATGGTTGTGTTGTCTTTGTATCTAGCTTTCAACTGTTGTTTTTAAATTTCACAATTTGATGGCTTCAAATAGCTACCCAATGAGGTGCGTACATTAGCTGTTAATTTTGCATGGTAAGCATACTATAAAAAATCTAGTTTACCTTCACTACTTAATGTTTTATTTACTAATTCAGTTGTAATGAGAAAACTATCTAACTCATTAGACTCATTAAACTATCTAACTCATTAAATAAAAAGTGGGCAATGCCTTTGAGGCAGTTTCTAAGTTAAAGGCTGCCATTGTCGGTATTTTATATTTTTCGTCTTCTTCTTGTCCTATCTCTTGTCTATCTTCAGCTGTTTTAAGCTGTTCTGAAATTAATTTTTGAGAGTTTGTATGAATGCTACAAAATTCTAGCTTTAATGGTATTATTTCGTTAGTGTCTTCGTTATGTTATGCTATTAGATCAAATTGTGCTTTTAACTCATCTAATTTATTTTGTTTTTCTATTAATGTGGCTCTTGTGTAGCCTCTATTTGAACTCTTTTTAATATTTCTGTATATTTTTCTACCTCTTGTATAATTCTTTCCATCTATTACAAAATTTTTTTATCGTATTAATACATTTTATTTTTGAAGTGTTATTCAGACATTGGTAATAACGTGTGAATTTTTGATTAGTTGTTTTTTGACGTAGTTTTTAAAATAAACTATTGCGTAACGTATAATAATGATTGTTATAAAAACAAAACAGATGATTTCGATGATGCTGCTTTTGTCCAGGTTGTTGCTATTATCATTGCTGTTATTATTGTTGGTGTTCATAATTATTTCTTCCTTCATCATGTCTTCGTCTTTGTTTTGTGGGTTTACTATTGCTCCAGTTGTAGCCAAAATGCTGCCCATTAGTTTTTCTTGTTAAGCTGTTTGCGGAGAGTGTTGATTTCTTCCCAAATCAAGTTTGCAATGTCCCAGCTTGGTTGCTGTGATTCTCGGGTTATGGCTAGGAGGTATGCCAAACGTTTGCGTTGTCTTACCTTTGCGCAACCTCGTTTTTTCTTGGTGATTGGAATTTCCGTCGGTACAATTGCTGTTAGTTTTTCTTCCTTCCGTCGCAACTGTCTTTTATTGTATTCTTCTACTGAAATTGCTTTCGGGCCGATTCGTTGAGGTATGTCGACTGGAATCGGGCTGTTCGATGCTGATGTCGTTGTTTTCTGTGGTATATATTCTTCCATCAGTTGAATTAGATTTCAGATTAGAGCTGCAGGATCGCTAAAGAGCAGCTGCAACTATAAATAGATATTCAGGATCGTATTATTGTGTTATAGCGGCAGAGTTTGCCTTCGCTATAGGCTTGGGTGTTTGCCGACTTGAACTATGTCCAAGGCAAACAGAGACGTTTAAAATAAGCTAAACAAAGCAGAGATATGCCAGCTTGTGTAGTTAATTAAAGTCTGCTTTATTGTTGGCCATCTCGGCTCTTTTATAACATTTTTACAAAACTTACTTAATAGTCTTAATCTATGGTCATACTTCTCTAGTTAGTTAATATACTTATAACCTATGTTGCGTTTCGTTCCCGCATATGAATTTGAATCATCGAAAGGATTCAAATTAAATATTTTTGGTTTGACGAATGATATATTGGCACGGTCAACAATATTGAGTGAGTAATGAAAATATTCTCATGCACTGAGTGCAGCCCACGCCGATAATGCAGTGCTAACTTATTAGTCACTCAATATATTCCTGTTTGTGACAACGAAACTTAGGGTCGACAGTGTGTATAATGGGAGCACACTACAGTAGAAGTTTAATATTTTTCTATGCTTGTTTAATATGTTTATGAATATTAGTCGCTACAAAAATATCAAGTTTTTTTGTGATAAGCTCAAGCTTCATAGGAAGCATAATGTTAATAAATTTAAGTCGCTACAAAAATGTCAAGTTTAAGGTGATAAGGCCAAGTTTCATAGCAAGCACAATAAGCGGACCCAAAACCGCAAGTTTAAAACAATTAAACAGTGTAGAAGTTGAATATTTTTTCTAGGCTTGTTCAATATTTTATGAATTTAAGTCGCTACAAATTTCAAGTTAAAGATGATAAGCCCAAGCTTCATAGTAAGCATAATAAGCGGACCCAAAACCACAAGTTTAAGATAAGAGTGAAGTGCTATGTTGTTGTCGAAATTACAATTAAGCATGAAACGTATGAACTCATAAAAGACTTAGTTGAGAGGATATATACTTTATGTAGGCTAGTGGTTCAGAACTGGTGGAATGTGATTGGGTTGACTGGATGTGATTGGTTGAAGTGCTATGTTGATGTTTGAATTGGAGATAAGCATAAAACGTATGAGCTCATAAGATCCTAAGTTGAGAGGATATAAATTATATGTAGACTGATTATTCTAAACTGATGGAACGTGGTTAGGAAGTGTTATGTTGTTGTTGAAATTGAAGATAAGGATTTAAGAGTAATTCATTATTTGAGACCGTATATAAATGATTGAGTCGAGAGTATTTCATCCATTCAATGTTTGATCGGCAGCATAAATCATTAAAAATATTTCTGGAAGATTATTTGAATAATTTAAAATGAGTGCATGTGTTAGGGAAATTTTAAAAAACTCAAAAGCATTATACGAAAATGCGCAAAAGAATCGTGAGCTAGTTATGTCGTGATATTTTACGATGGGCAACAAATTTTGGAGTGCAACAGAGTACTACATGTGGAATTAGGGTGGGTTAAGGTTACAGCACCAAGTTAAAGGTACTCAACTCTACCACTGGTGCAGGCCATTCCCCAACGGCTAATAGGACGAGCTGGGCATCTAATCGAATTCGATGGGAAGAAATCGAATCAACATTTGGTGGATGGTAAGTTTAATTTTTAAATAATTTTATTACCATTTTATTTATTTTGATTAAATATAATATATTAATTTGAACCCTATTTTAATTTTCAGAGTACGTACCGGCGCCATAATTAATTTAATCCATAAAGATCCCCAGAATTTCTTGGCAGATTGTGTAGATCTCTTCCAGCACACCTTTAAAAAATCCTTAGCGAAATTTACGTCCCTTAAGGTAAATACAATATTTTGTGGCGAATTTCGAGCTACTGGAGCTAATAAAGAAATTAGTGAATAACACGAAAAAATTTTGCTATTTACCGGGAAACGAATATTAGAGCTTGATTTTTTGAACATGTTCAAAATGCAATTTTGAAAAAGCTGGAAGAGTGCTAAGAAGGATAGTGGATGGGCGTTGGCTGCAGTCGTTAACTTAGCAGTGAACATCAACAAATTCACGCCGCAGATAGGATCATCATATATCCCACAACCTCCACAGATCCATAGCAAGAAAGCATGCGTTATGCATGTTTTGCTTGGGCTCTGCTCTGCATCCAGCGAATGCACATACGGAACGCTTGTCAATGTATCCGAATTATCGTGATTTATTAAATTTGACAAGTATTGTATTCCCAATGAGGATGAGACAGATTCCGAGATTTGAGATGCAAAATAATATCTCAATTAATAGCTGCGTTCCATTCGCTTCAAAATAATCCAGATTATTTTTTTTTAAACACAGAAACACAGAAACACAGGTGCCGCACTCGTATATTTTTATGAGCTCTCATCTCATTTCTTGAATTATTTGTTTGTTTGATACAATGACTATTAGGTACTAAACATCTGCACGAGTGCGCTTGAAATGCATTTCAGAATACTGATTTGTGGAGCAAGCGTTGGTTATGTTCGGCTTTCTTTAATTAGAACAAACGTAACACTACAGAAGGCACTCGTCGCGTGAGCAGAACAAGAACAAAAGAAAACCGAATCAGTGTTATGCTTGAGTCGACAGAGAAGAAAGCAGCAGAACGAAATGATTTGAAAGTTATGTTATGAACAACAGATCGCTTGGTGGTATGTTTTGTTTAGGTTTCATAGTTTCTGCATTTCCTTGTGAAGTAGAAATCATCTAAAACGCAAACAAAAAAGGAATTTTCTTATTATTTGTTGAAATTATAATAAGAGACTTTTTTATTTCCTATGGAAATTAATATTTTTTCATTTTTCACAATATTTAATTTAATAAAAGTTATTAAAGAATTAAAAATAAATATATATTTTAAGTAACAACAAAAAAAATTAGTTAAATTTATGAGGATACTTTCTTGTTGTTTTACTTTTACTATTGGTGGTGGTTTTTGTTGATTATTGTTTCTTGCATTCTTATGATGTTGGATTGTTGTTATTGTTGTTTTTTCTGTTGATGATTAATTAATAAAATAATGATGATTAATTTGTAAATATGATTACTAGTAATGATGTGATTACGTTTGTTGTTGGCGTTGTTGTTTATGGTTGTATTGGTGTTGTTGTTGGTCTATTGCGATGATGTTTATGTTTTTCATTGTTATTATTTTGTGGTATATCTTAGTAAAACTGAATGATCTACTAGAATAATGTGATTTCGGGGGGTATATATTTGGAGAAATATTTAAGGTAATTGAAAAATAACGCCAGTATTTTATGCCAGGGCCTTAGTCAGTAATTTTTTTCAAAATTAAAATATAGGGACAATTATTTGTTTCATGTCAATTTTACGTTTAGTAATAAACAAAATAATAGCAGTCGTCTTATATTCAGATATGTTTGGATAAATAATGCTATTATACAAATTTCGTATCTGGTAAACCTATTCTTATTCGTATATGTCCTATAACAAATTGGATTATTTTTGCTATCCATATAAAATTGTGATATAGCCTTTATAAAATTTGAAACACAGGTGTCGCACCTGTATATTTCTCTGAGCTGTCATTTATTTTTTTGAATATTCTGTTTGTTTGATACAATGACTATAAGGTAGCTATGACAGCTACCTATTTTCTCACGAGCTGTGACCATCGAATGTTAAACAAAAGAATACAAAACAAACCGCGTGGTTTGTTTGTCCACACATTGGACGCATTCAGCGGAGCCAACAATTGCACTTAAACTTTTTATATAGTTGCATAATATAAATAATTATATTAAATAATTTACACTTTTTCTGATGTTTAGAGCAAAACACATTCAGAAAAAAACATCGTTCACTAAGGTGTCGCTACCATAACAGTTCACAACAGTTTTGAACGACACACATTCTCATGACACCTAATAGCTATTGTATCATGATTGCTTGGTTGAATTTAATTTTGACTGCAACGCTAATGCCCTCTACGAGTCGTTTTTCTTGCCGTTCCTTTGAGAAAATTTGTTATCGCGATTATATTAAGGCGAAAGGAACGCAGCTATTGTAAAATTTTCAATTTACAGGGTGTTTCATGATATTTTTCACGTTTTTGGCACGTGTTTAGTATTATTGATCTAGAATCTGAACTATTCATCATAAAATTAAAAATATCATTTTGTATTTTAGAAAAAATATCAGCTCTTCAATCCATATATCAACACTATCGTGTCATGTGCGGTAGCGGAGCAAAAATTTTGAGATTATCCAACGAAATATCAACAAATTTTGTATCTTTTGTTTTACGATAATCGCCAGTGTAGCTCACTTGCAAAAGCCATTTTGCAAAAACCTCAAAAATTCATGTTTTTCGTAAATATATTGGCTGGTGTAAAATTTTTTGCAAACTTAAAGTAAAAATTAAATGAAACAAATAATTGTACCTATATATTAATTTTGAAAAAAAATTTCATCAAGATTCCCTCCCAATCCTAACTACGGTCCTGGCATAAAATACTGGCGTTATTTTTCTAGTACCTTAAATATTTCTAAAAAATTCGAGTTAAAATTATGGAAAAAATACCCTCCGAAATCACATAAAATAATACTTAAATTTGCAAAATATCACGATTTGAACATAAAAATTGAAAATACGCGCATATAACATGCACTTAAAACACTATATTCGCTAAAAAAAGGTAAAATATGCAATTAAAAATATTTTTCTTATTTTTTATTATCGGTTAAAAAAATCAATATTGCATTTAATTAACAAAAACAAAAAACAATTAATTTTTAAATGCATATGAAATTTATTTATAAAAAAAAAGTAAAGTGCATTTAAAAGTACCTTATAATTCAAAGTTATCTTTTTCCAAAATATTTCGTATTGAATTTTAATAGTTGCAAATCAAAAAAAGCAAAATATGCAAAAACCACATGAATTTATTGTATAAAAAATATACGCAATTAATATGAAAAAATAAGCATTTTTTGTAAATTATGCAAAACCATGCATTTATTACAAAATATTTAAAAATATGCACTAACTATTGGATGCCATTTAGAAGGAATTTTCATGAATCGTAAAGATAACTTAACCATTTGCGCTTTAAGATGCCCAGAACGCATGAAATTTGCATGAAATTAATAGCCCTTAATATCTTTGACAATGTTCTGCTGCGTTAGGTGTGATCGATGCTTTTCTCGCTTTTATCAATCAATTTTGTTCTATAGAACGAAAAACATCGTGTTCTGGTAAAGCAAGCGGCGAACAAGTTCTGTTTTGAAGCCGACGAGTGCTCTGCACTGCTCGGTTCTTGTCGATTAATGAATTGGTTATGTTCTGCTTGACTTAACAGAGTTATGTTATGTTCTGAACTCGGCACTGTTGGCTCTATTGTTGTAGAAAAAACGAGTGCATTTGTGCAGAGGTTTATGAGGTACCCATGACAGCTACCTATTTTCTCACGAGCTGCGACCATCGAATGTTAAACAAAAGAAAACAAAACAAACCGCGGGTATCACACACATTGGACGCATTCAGCGGAGCCAACAATTGCATTTTCAGGGCCGAAATTGCAATAAAATCAGCTAGTGGTGTTTTTTTCATATTTAAAATGTTGTTATTGTTGTTGTTGTGGTTGTTGTTGTTGCTTAAAAAAATTCGTTAGAGCAATTAATTGTTCTAACCTGACCTAAAGCTCAATAAACGACTTCAAACTATCAAACAACTAGAATTTGTATTTAAAATCAAGAATGATTTAAACTATCAAACATTTAGAATTTGTATTTAAATTATAGAAAGTCAATATAATAAATAACAAGGTCATATAGAAAACTTTATTTTTTATAGCTTACGCAAATTTTCAAGTTTTATAGTTAAAATGCCACTATACCTAAAGTTTATTTTCTTTTTTTTCGAAAGTTTTAATGTTAAATAAATGTTTGTTACTAAATTGCTTCAGTAAATAAAAACTTACATTACATATTTCAATTTATTATAAACAATAAAATCATATTTCCATTCAGCATATATTATGTTTAATGGAAAATTGCAGTATATCACATGATTTCTCGAATTCCAATAAAGTGAGAAGAACAAGTGTTTCGTGGGAGAGTAAAACTGTTATTTCAAGAGTTGGATGATGTACATCTTCTGGAAGAGATACGGGATTCGAACAATGGAGATTAACAGTGGTGCATCTATCTACAAATACAAGGTCTAGGGTTCTGTGGTTTATACTTTTTAAAATATAATTGACTTGTTGAAGACACAGATCAGATAGCTTATCTAAGTAATCATTTAACCAATTACTATTGGAAACAGGTGTAATAAATGAAGAATTGTCAGACGATCTCCAAGTCACAAAAGGTAGGTTAAAATCACCCAACACAATAAGAACTTCATTATTTTTTTAACAAATTATGAACTTTTTCGATGGCGTGTAAATGTTTTGAATAAATTTTTAAGTCACATTTATGAGGAATGTAAGAGCAGGTAACATAAATAATACTATTATTTAATTTAAATGCAACACAAATGAACTCAATATCTCTGGTGTCAAGAATTGTCAATTTTTCAGATACAAGCGAGTTTTGAACAGCTATCAAAACACAACTCCACCGATCTTATCGTGACGATCTTTACGAAAAATATGATATTTATTACAAATTATTTCAGAATTTAAGATATTAGAGCGAAGCCAAGTCCCCTTAAAAATTATAATGTTATATTCAAAATCAAAACTGTTAATGAAAATATCGGAAAGTTTGGAGTTAAGTCCACTGACATTTTGGTACACAAGCTCTAATTTAGACTTGCTCTAATTTAATTAATCGTTTTTTTTATGATATTCAGGGCTATTTAGGGTACGCGGCAAATAGGCAACATTTACCGTTCTTGGATTGCTTTTAAATTCAAATTTGCGTAAAATTGTGTTTGGCGACCAAAAGTTTACATCAACTATAGAATTAGATAAATTTTCAGGAACTCTTAATCTTAAAGAAGTAATCGATCTTACATTTGAATATTTGAATTTATGAACCGAAAGATGCAAGGAACACTTTAACTTTGATTTAATGAAAAAATCTTTATCAACCTCTGTTGTATCCGCAGCTAAGCGAGAAATAAAGATTGATTTAGTTGGTGGAATTGCAATTAATGGCTTAGGTAGAACAGAAACCTGAGAAGTAAGAGGAATAACCTTGGAATCGGCCAGAGTTGGTGAAACAAAATAATAATCATGATTTTAATGAAATAGTAATAATGACACTAATTACTCACATACTTATATACCTTTATTCTAATGGAAGGAATAAAATGTGTTCAATTTCGATATAAAAATATTATCGAACTAACAGGGCAAAATAGATGGCTTCCACCTTGCCCATAACTATCTTGCCCAAAGCACTAATATTCAAAGTTGTATTAGCTTACTGTAAAACTTTTACCGACGAATGAAAAGTTATAAACATAAATTAAACTAAAAACACATACAATCGAATTAATAGAGTCTATTCGTTAACACTTAATACATAATACAAAAAATCAATATACATACTTTGACAACTATAACTTTGTGAACTACAATGTAAAGTGTCAAATGGATTTTTTTTTTATCTTAAATTCGAATATTATTTTCATATTCCAAATAAGCGATGATATTCTTTGAGTTGGAGAGCAAGGATGGCCGGGGCAGGCGTGTACTCAAAAGAGTTAAGCCTATCCTGTGTACTGAGGTTGGGGAGGTTTGTGTCTGTATACCAGGCAGAAATGTTTGGCGTAGTGCATGCGCTGGACCACCTGATAGATGGCCGGATCAGTGGCAAGAAAATTGTCATCGCTCTCGACAATCAGTCTGTGATTAGGTGTATGCAACGGACAGACATCACTTCCAGGTTGGCCATAGAATGTCTTACAAAACTCAATAGGTGCGCCCAGACAAATGAGCTTACACTTATGTGGGTGAGAGGACACTCTGGCATAGAACAGAATGAAGAAGCTGATTCTTTAGCAAGAACAGGATCAGCAGAAGAATTCTGTGGACCAGAACCACGTATCGCCATAGGCGACAATATGGTGGCAGGCCTTATTAAACAATGGACGGACTCGGAACACAGTAAAAGGTGGGAAGAAGCTGTTAACTGCAGGCAATCAAAGGCGGCCGTGAAGTGGTCTCGTAGTGAGGCAGCAAAAGTTATCCGATACAATCGAAGGACTTTAAGCTGGCTTACTGCACTGGTCACAGGACACGGTCCCTTCATGTACCATCTCGGGAAGATGACTCTGACCGAGGACGATGCGTGTAGGTTATGCCTAGAGGAGCCGGAAACAGCAGCACACATTCTGTGCCAGTGTCCGGCGCTGGCAAGCATAAGATAGACCACTCTGGGACGCCCATTTATTGGCGAAGCCGAGATTGGTCAACTAACCTATAAGGATATGCTTGAGGTGACAAAGGATGCTTACACGAGGAGCATACTCACGTACGAGTACTCCGAGCAGTAGTACCCTTTGTCCAATAGGGGACGAAAAGGGACCCACTGTGGTCTGCTTCGGCTAATCCCCAACTTATTATATATAAGGATAAAGAAAGAGCTAATACAAAAATTAAAAGGAGGTATTTCAGAGATAAAAGCAATCCATTAGAAATATGTGAAAATGAGTATTGCGGGTTTTTCTTCTTGCTGGTACAAACTGCGGGTTTTTTCCTTGGGCAGATTTAAGTATCCCTCTTGCTAAATCTTGATGTCCACTTATATGATGTCCATTTGTTTTTTATTAATGGACAAATTTGGTTTTTGTTCTCTTTTCTTAGAACAAAATTGTCGCAGACGATAACTATTTCTTGCCGACTTATTTTTTTGCTTCAAACGTTATATTAAAAATTGTGTGCTGCCAAATCTGACGATACAACTGATGATAGTCGATTGAAGCAAAGTATGTGCTGGCAACTGTCAGTTATATCGAAAAAACTCGATTGTATTAAGTTATGTGCTGGTCCTTGTTTATTAAATTTTGTGTCCAAATTAAGCAATTTTAGCAGTCAAATAAAATGTACTATGAAGGAATGGGGAAAATTGAAATTTAAAAAAAAAATTACACGAAACTAACTTTTGGCCTATTTTTGAGCACAAATTTAATATTTTAGAGGTTTTCTGAAAACAATATAAAACATTGAATTGATGAAGTATCGGTAAATCTTTTCTCATATCTCCAAATTCACTTAATTGACCTTTCATACAAAGGAAATTTGATAAACATCGATTTGAAAATGGCGAAGAAGAGGTTTGCTAGGAAATTCAAAAATTGAAATTTCAATCGATTTTTTCTCATTCAAATTCTAAAGAAAATGTGTTATATTGAGAAAATATGAAGATTTAAATATATTGAAATAATTTTGATGATATAATAACGAAAATTTCTTTCACCAACTTTTCATAAAAAAATTGAGCAAATTGATAAAAAATGCACTGAGAAAATCGATAGTTTTCGAGATATAGCCAAAAGTTTGATGTCATAATAATGGAAATTTTTCAAAACTATAGAAGAATATATTCATGTTCAGAATCTGAGTTAAGAAAATACATTTTTCAATTACAAATTTAATAAAATTTTTACCCAAATTTCTTATCCTGTTATGCAGGACTTATTAAAAAATAAAAATACAGAAAAAGCCAAGCACATTTATATCACCACAAGCATCGGGTATTTGCTAGTAAATAATATAGTAAACATTATAATTTCCTATACAATTTTTGAAATTATTTAAAACAAACCAATTTTTAGATTTATAATTAAATTGTGACCTTTCCTATTTTGACAATGTTATATTGAGCTTTGGGTCAAGTAATTTGTGAAAGAAAGCAACAACAACTCTGAAAAAGTTAATCACAGTTTAGTCTGTCTAGTCTGATCTGTGATTAACTTTTACAGAGTTTTTGTTTTTGCTGTCTTTCATGAAAAACTTGACCTAAAGCTCGATAAACTATGTCTAATTTTGTTTAAATTACCCACGAAATGACGCCAAAATACACTTTCAACCCTGAAATTTAAAAAATTGTATTAATTGAACACACCCTTTTTGACATATTAAGAATTATGTTATCCATTCCAGCATGAATTAGATTGTAGTTATCTAAAATCTATAAAATTTTCTGCATCTTCAAGCTCATGAAATTATAATAAAACAACTCTTGAAAGTTCTACTGGATTCATAATTATACGTGATAAAAGATTGCAAAAAAAAAAAATTAAATGTCAAATGAAATTATCAAAATCCAGAGTGAACTCTATTGTTAAATTTTCTCACGGAATTACTTAATTTTAGCTGAGTGTGAACAAAATATTAGTACTAATTAATTTTCAGTTCAATTACATTGGTTTACAAATAATTAATTTGTGTTTGCACCCCGGACTAAAGTAAGTTTATGAGTAAATAGGGGTCGGTGATCACAGAAATTGAAATTTTTTTTTCATTTCGCGAGTTTTCGAGATATTGATAAAAAGGTGTTTTTTAAGAAGCGGGTTGACTCATTAAAATAACTCAATATTATTAAATCGGAGAGTTACATTCTATATATTGTTAAAAAGGCAACAAAATAACGCATGTAGTGACATTTTAATCTTTGCAAACGAGAACAAATTAGCAGAGGTACAGATGACCAAACTTTAAATTTAGTGAGTTGTTTTTGCGATTTTTTAAAAAATTTTACCGATTAAAGGAAGCTTTTTAAGGAAAAACAATATAAAAACAATTTTTTTTATTTTTTATTTCTTACACAGTTGTATACCATAAAAGAAAAGCGTAATTTAAGCCTGATAAGTCTATAAATGAAAATGTTATTTACATTTTTGTACAAACTTTTTTAATGCTCAGCATGTTTACTCTATTTTAAATATTTGCACTAAATGAACCTCTGTCGGAACTTTTTCGTCGGATCAAGAACCAGCAGTGGTCGCTCATCATGCTTGGTCCCAAAAGCCTTGATAGCGCCTCTCAATTTCTATAATACATTAATAACAACAACATCAACAACAGCATTGCAGCCAGCCAAGCTCTTGTTACAACACACTTTTTCTTCTTCTTCTTCACCTGCTAGTAAAATGGTTAATGTGTTATCATCAATAAATACAACAACGACAATAACATCAACTTCAGCATCAGTTTTACCTGCAGTATCTTCTGATAGAATAACACAATCTCTTACGCCTTTGTCACCTGTGCTTGTAGCAGAGCTTGTACCGCGAGCCCTACAGTCAGTAGTTGCGAGCCATAGAAGCGCTGTTGGGCAGCAGCCTGATTATTCTATTTATTACCAAAATGCAAGTGGCATTCGTTCCAAATCTTCGCAATTTTTTATGGCGATGACACTTCAGGATTACGACATACTACCACAATGTCGTAATCCTGACACATGGCTTCAGGATGATATTCATGATGCAGAATTTTCGGCGATTTCTATAATGTCTTCCGTTTAGATCGCAGTCCTGTCATATCAGGTCGTGTGAAAGGTGGAGGCATACTAATAGCTGTTAAAATAAACCTCAATAGTTATTATGTAGCATTACCTAATAATAGGAGGCTAATAGAACAAATCTGTGTGAGAGTTGATTTCCAAAATAATAATTCTATTTACTTTTTAAACTCTTATATCCCTCCAAATAGTTGTTATGAGTTATATAAAAATCATTTGGATAATATTGATTTTATTTCCAATTTGTTGGATATTAAGCAAAATATATTTGTTTTAGGAAATTTTAACCTCGGTACTAAATCTTGAATTTTTAATGTAAAATTTATTACCATATAAATTTAAAACAGACATTGAAACTTTATTGATAAGGTTTTTTTTTGTCTAATGGTTTCAATCAATTAAATTATATTATGAATGATATTGGTAGAATTTTAGATTTTATTTTTGTTACAAGTGATTTGGAAGCAAATTGTGAACTAAATTTGGCACCAATTTTTAATAATAGCATCCACCACAAAGCAATAACTATTAAATGTGAATTTTATAAGTTTAGGTCAGTTGAACCAGTATTTACTGTCCAGGTTGACTTCTCGAAAGGAATCTTTAATATGATTAATAACTTTTTAAGCTCTTGTGATTATCTTGATTCTTTGAATGATCCACTCGAAATGAATAATCATATATGCGACAAAATTTTTTTTGCAATATCTTTATATATTCCTAAAAAGAAACCGGTGTTAAATAACAAACCACCAGGGCTTAATGCACGGCTTTCTAAATTAAAAAATGTTAAAAACAAAGCGTTTAAAAATTTCAAACAAACAAATTGTCATTCAGATCATTTACATTTCATTCAATTGAGAAATGAATTTAATTTTTTACATAAGTTTTTATACAACCAGTTTATTTTAAAGACTGAAACCCCGTTAAAAGCAAATAAAAGCTTTTTGGCTTCAAAAAAGAGAAGGGAGGGTTTCCTCCAATGTTTTTTAAAAAGTATTTAGTAAGTATAATGAAACCCATTACATATTTAATTAACTTATGCGTTAGTTCGGGTAGATTTTTAGATTATTGGAAAATTTGTCTAATTGTTCAAATATATATAAATCTGGTGACCGCAGCGATGTATGTAATTATAGAGCAGTTGTTAAGCAATTAACTTTTGCTAAAATTTTTGATCAGATTATCAAAAATAAGTTATATGAGCAGGTTCATACGTCTATTAGTAATTTACAACATGGTTTCCTAGTCAGTAGATCCACTTGCACGAATTTGACATTAATCTTTAAAAACATAGTTGATGCTATGGTTGATCGCTGTCAACTTGATGTGGTTTACAAAGGCTTTCGCAAATTCCATATTATTGTTTAAATTATAAAAATATGGGCTTTCAGACACACTTTAGAAATTTTTCAAAAGTTTTCTATCTTATCGTAAACTCTTAGCTAAAATTGATTCAACGGTTTCTGAAATTAAAATTACAGCTTCTTCGGGTATTCCGCAAGGAGCACCCTGTGGTCCATTATTGTTTTTAATTTTTATAAATGATCTGCCGAGTTTATTCCAGGTTTTTCAATGTTTGTTGTTTGCCGATGATGTAAAACTATTTAGAAAGATTTCTACTACTTCTGGTTGTGTTTGTTGCAGAGTGACTTAAATATTTTTAGTGAATGGTGCTCAAAAAATAATTTGGACTTGAACGTTAATAAATACTGTGTAGTTTCTTATACGAAGTCTATTGAGACAATTGCTTTTGACTATTCAATTAATAATTGTGATCTTGTCCGTAAACAAGAAAATAAAGTCTTAGGTGTCATTTTCGATGCTAATTTTAGTTTTAAAATTCACTACCAATATGTGGTTTCTAAATCCTATGCTATGCTAGGTTTTATAAAAAGAAATTCGCAGAGTTTTAAAGACCCAATGACCATTAAGTGATAGAAGAACTAAATCTCCTACATTAAAGTTTGAAGGATTACTATTCTTATCAAATACTGATTTTCTCTTATCTATATTTTTCACTATATCTATTAGTTCTTTAGCTTTTTGCTGTGATACTCTTAGTCTATTTTTTAACTCTACTGCATAATCATCCAAGTTATAATTTATGGTTCTACTATTTGTTATCTCACTTGGCAAATAAGGTAATTTGCCAAATACTAACTCATAAGGTGAATAATTGTTGTCAATATGTGGAGTTGTATTATACGTAAATGTAAAATAAGGAATCCATTTGTCCCACTCAGAGTCGTTTGTTATTGTTAAAAGGTTTTCGTTAAGTACCCTATGGTTTCTTTCTAATGCTCCTATGGTTTCATGATGATACGGGGCTGAAAATATTTGTTTAATTTGTAACAGTTCACATACTTTTTTCATGAGTTCATTTATAAACTCCGTCCCTGTATCAGATTTCAATACTTTAAAACAACCATATTTTAATGAGTTGCTCGACCAGCGTTGTTGCAATGGTTCTTGCATCTTTTGTCGGCACTGGGTGTGCTACAACGAATTTTTTTAGGTCACATTGCATCGTTAGAATATACCTAAAACCATTCGAAATTCTCAATGGTCCGACAGTATCAATTGACACTTTTTCAAATCTTGTGTTTGGTGTGTCTGTAATTGTTAAGTGTTCCTTAATATGTTTCGTTTGTTTACATTTTTGACATACTTCACATTTGTTTATAAATGATTTTACCATTTGCCTCATATTTTTCCAAATGTACCTCTGCTTTAATTTGTTTATTACATTTGTTATCCCTAAATGACCGCCGTGAATTGAATTATGATATTCGTCAATTAATTTATATTTAATTTCCTCTTCTCTAATTTGTTTAGGGGGTTCGTATACTAATATTTTAATACTCTTGCCATGGTCTTTAAAATATTTCTGCTGCAGCTCATTATATAAATTTTTAAAAACTTCTTTTGGTACCAAATTAAATATGTTATCGTTATTCTTTAACGCGAGCTCGTAAATTTTCATTGTGTTCATTTTAGACGTTAACTTCTCTAGAATCAAAATAAATTTTGCTAGATTTTCGCTACATCTCACAACTACTTTATTCTTTATTTTTTCTATATGAGTATATTTCTTCTTGCATGCATGCTTAGTATCGATTAAAAATTCTATTCCTACTACGTTCTTAATATCAGAAATGGACGTGCAGTCCCATATATGAAGTTGATCAGGCTCCGATAGGTTACTACAGTTCTCATTTTCAGTAGGTTTTTCGCGCGTGTTTTCATTATTTTTCATACCCCTTGTAATTGTTCTCTTGGCGTCAATATTTCTTTCATTGGGAATCATATTTTTTAAAATGTCAGAGTCGAGTTTTATACGTGACAGTGCGTCCGCGTTGGTATTCATTTTACCTTGTTTGTAGACTATTTCGAAATCATAATCGCTTAAGTCCAATCGTATTCTAGTCATTTTTGAGGAAGGGTTCCTATGTGAAAATAAAGATACTAGTGGTCTATGGTCTGTTGCTACAGTAAATTTATTTCCATAGAAGTAAGGTCTAAAGAAATTTATTCCCCAGTGTATCGCTAAAAACTCATTTTCTACCGCTTTATTTAAATCGTGTTTTAAAGGGATTTGCTAGCTTATGAAATAGGTAGATCTTCACCAATTTCACCTTGTGAAAGTACTGCTCCTAGAGCATACTCTGATGCATCTGTGGTTAATATGAAAGGTTTATCAAAATCAGGATATTTTAGAATTTGAGGACTTATAAGTTTTTGCTTTTAATTTAGAAATGAATTCTGACATTCTTGTGTCCAGTTAAAAGGTTCCTTCTTTTTTAATAAATTATATAGAACTTTAGCTTTATCTGCAAAGTTTGGAATGAATCTCCTGTAGTAATTACAAAATGCTACGAAACGTCTCACTTCATCAGCATTTGTTGGTACTGGATATTGTTCAATTTTACCATATTTTGCAGGATCGGTTTTTATTCCCTCTTGCGTGATCAAATGTCCTAAATAGACAACTTCTGATTTTAGAAAATTACACTTGCTTACATTTAACTTTAGGTTAAATTTATCAAGTCTTTTTAAAACTTTAATGAGATTGCTGTTGTGATGGTTTAAACTACAACCAAAAACAATAATGTCATCAACATATATAAATGCATTAGCGTCTAAACCACTAAGTGCAATGGTCAACATCCTTTGAAAACTGTTTGATGAAATTTTCAATCCAAAAGGTAATCTTTTGAACTGATAGTGACCATCTGGTGTTGAAAATCCTGTTAATGGTCTGGAACTATTGTCTAACTCTATTTGGTGAAAAGAACTTGTCATGTCCAGCGTCGAAAAATATTTTGCTCTGCCGAGCTTATCTAAAACATCGTCTAGTCTTGTTAAAGGAAATTTATCGTTAACTATTTTCTTATTGAGTTGTCTAAAATCTACAACCAAACGCCATTTACTTTCGTTCGATTCACTCTTTTTGGGCACTATTAAAAGTGGTGAATTGTACGGACTTATTGAGTGTTCTATTATGTCATCTTTCAAAAGTTTTTGTACCTGATTATCTATTTCATCAAGTTGTGAATGAGGAAGTCTGTAATTCTTTATGTACACGGGTGTGTTGTCTTCTGTTTTAATATATTGAGTATAAAAATTATTTGTTGTTAATGGTTCTTTGTCAAGATGAAATACGTTCTGAAAATTCTTGAAAATTGGTAATAATGAATTCTTTGCATTTAAATCATAGCCATCGATATTTAAAGTTTGTAAAAGTTTTTCTAATCTCTTTTCATTATTTTCGCTTTCTCCAGATATTTTAACAATTTCATAATTCTTTAAAGGTTGAATATCAAAATTTATATTTTTTAAAGTTTCTTGTGTGTCATTTATGTTTAATAATTTTACATGACTTATGCCATTAGCTGGTATGATAACGTTTCCAACATATACTCCACTTGCTATTTCTTTATTTAATACTATGCTATCTTCTGTTAAATTTATATTTATTGGATGTATTATTTCTGATCTGGCTGGTATTTTGATATTTGCAATATTATAAGAATAATTTATATTGTCATTCGAATACATCGGAATAATTACCTCTTCATTATTAGTTAAAATTGTAAAAGTAAAAGTTTCGTAGTCAATTTTGCACATATTTTTAGACAAAAAATCTCTGCCTAAAATTCCATCAGTGCTAATTGGAAAATTTGAATCTACTATATGGAAAATTTGTTTGATATTTATGTTGGAGAAATTTAAATCTAAGTCAATTGTTCCTAAAGAAAATATTTCATCTTTTGTTATCCCAGTTAGTTTACACTTGTCATCTGGATAATAAAAATTGTCTCCGTTCAATTTTTCTGTCTTGCACAACGAAATATCTGCGCCAGTGTCGATGAGAAAGGTCAGGTTTCTTGTTGCATTATTGCAGTTTATTGAAATGTAGTTCGTTGTTCTATCCGATATTTTGTATAGTTTTAGTTTCTGCTTTGGCTTTCTGGAATATTTACATATTCCGAGCCTCTCACGTTTCCCTGTTGGTAAGTCAGTTGTGTTTCCTCATTGTTATATTCAGTTTCTTCGCTATTTATTGTACGTATGTTGCGTCTTAGATTTCTGTATGCGCTGTTGTTGTTAAAATTTCGGTCATAAGTGTTATTGCAGTTTCTGTTTCCAGAATTTGTGTTGCGATGGCTATTTTGGTTTCTGTTTATAAAAAAAAAAGTGTTACGGTTATTGCCTCTAAAATTGTTTTGATTTCTGTTGTAATTGTACCGCCTGTCGTTGTTATAATTTTGTATGTTGTTGTTGTAAAACTGTCGAATGCTGTTGGTGTCATAACGTCTGTTGCTGTTGTTAAAATTTCTGCGTCCGTTTGGAATATTATTGAAATAATTGCTTCTGTTATTTTGTGAACTGAAATGCATAACAGAATTTGTCTGCGTTTGTATAAACTCAATTTGTTGTGTAAGTTCTATAAATCTATTTTTATATTCTTTTAATTCTTCTAACTTTGATTCTATAGTTTCTTGTCTATACTTTCTGTTTGTATAGATTCTTTCTATAGATTCTACGACTTTTTTAGCTCTTTCCATTTGTAGTAAGTTTTTCGTTCAACATTATTGGTAGAATTAAATTTCTTATTTATATAATTCTTATAATAATTGTGTACCTTATAAGCTACATAAAAAATAATTAACATTACTGCAATCGTTGCTCCTATAGTCATCAGTGTGTTGTCTGGACTGGTTCACTTGTATATTTTTCTCTTTGTTGTTGCTATTGTTGTTGTTATTGTTGTTGGTCGTCATTACGTTCTGCTTTGCTTTTGGGAGCACAATCGTCCACACCATACTTCAATTGTTTTAATTCTTGTATTAAATTTTTCTTATTGCTGTCAGAAGCCAACAGTATTATCCTATGCAGCTCAGCAATTCTCTGCCTCCTCTTAACTGCTTTGCCACCCCTGGTTTTTTGTTTTAACGGCTTAGCTGTTTCTTCTCTTAGCCTCCTCAGTTTTCCTGAAGTCCTTTGCCGATATTCTTCAATCGAAAGCCTTTTTGGGCCGGCTGTTATCGGTGTAGGTATGTATGGTGGTGGGCTCGATATTTTTGTTGCCTCTGGTATGTACTCTTCCCGTAGCTGGTTCACCAGTTTCTCCCATTTACTAACGATTTCATTTATCTCCTCTTCAGTTGGCATGTCAGGATCAATGTTGGCAGGATCTTTTCCAATATTTGCTATTACTTATCCGCAGGATCGTCGTATGCAGGATCGCCATGTAAAAGATTGTCCTTTCTTTATTAGAGTTCCCTAACTTGTGACTTTAAGGCGAGTCACGCCACAATATTAGGCCACAAGGCCGCTCTTTAAAACCGAAAGAAAAACAATGGCAACAATGCCGTAAGTATGCTTAACTTCAATTCTTGCCTTTATTTAGCGAGCACATGCTTTTATAGGGGCTCGCGACCAAAGTTTTGAGTTTTTTACAAAAATAGTTTTCTACAAAATATTGAGTTCTAAAGAAAATAACTTAAAGATATTGAGTGCTTACATTCATTCTATTGGTTACATGAAATATTTTAGGGCGTCACATATTTTCCAAATGTAAGAAAAGCTTACTCAGTACTTTACACAGCTCAATTTTCGTATACAAATCTTAGTCATGCTTGCTGTGAAAGAATGTGTAACTCAAACAAAAAATGTTGTAATAGAAAAAATAACAATAACGGAAAATACTCTACACTAAGCATAGTGTGGTATACTACAACGTTCATATTTTGCATTACTATTTGTTTATAATATTTTATCTGGGAAAATTTATTGTCAAAGTATTTGTAGTCTATTCGTTTTCCATCTTCCACTAAGAACTTTAAGAAATCATCGGATATTCGATGATAGAGTTCATAGAACTAATATGCTTTAAACGAACATATTGCCAGATGCGTACGTTTATGTAATAATTTTTCATCATTTCTCAGTATTAATCTTAGTCTTAATGAATTTCGTTTAAGATTATTTATACTTTTTAATTATGTTTAATTTTATTAATTAAATGATTAATTTAGTACCAGTGTATTAGTCTGTAAGATTCTAAATCTGTAGACCGTAAATAAAATAAATAAATCAATAAAAAAATAAATAAATAATTTCCTGATTGAACCTCTCGCCATGCTTGTCGCTCTCATCGCCAAGATTGGGTGGAAAGAAGTCCAAGTGACTAAACAAAAAGTGCATTTTTTGTGACATATTCGCGCGTAAAAAATCATTTTTAGAATAGGGCTTAGTTCTTAATATAGTAATTTTTACCTATGGCAGGATATTTTTCAATCAAAGTGTTTACAATTTCGACTTCTTTCGTTTTCCAGCCATGATCTACTTTTTAAACGCATTCCATGCTTTTAATTCAGATGCATCTTGTTTCTGTCGATTAGCGGAGTATTAATGATGGTGTTTTATCCAGGCGTATGTGCGTTTCTTGGCGGCCATGTTCGTTGGGAAAAACGTTTTGCGCGATCACGACTGTTTCATAAGCATGACGGCCGACTTCTTCTGGTTCTTAACTAGAGAGGATCCGACGAAAAATAATCGAAAAAGTTCCAACGGAAGTTCATTTGGTGCAAATATTCAAAATAGAATAAACATGCTGAACATTAAAAAATGTTGAAATTTTACAAAAATGTCAATAACGTTTTCATTTATAGACTGATTGGGCTTAAATTACACTTTTCTTTTATTGTATTAAATTGTGTAAGAAATAAATGAATGAAAATTTAGTTTTTAAAGTTTTTGTTGTTTCTTTGGAAAGATTCGTTAGAAAAATTAATTGTTCTAACTTTGACCTTAAGCTCAATAAACGATTTTAAACTATCAAACAACTAGAATTTGTATTTAAAATCAAGTGTGATTTAAACTATCAAACATTTAGAATTTGCATTTAAATCATATAAAGTCAAAATAATTTTGTTTTTAGTTATTTTTTCTTAAGAAAAATGCCTTTAATCGACAAAATTTTTGGAAAATCACAAAAAATTCATTAAGTTTAAAGTTTGATCAGCTTTACCTTTACTAATTTATTGTTGATTGAAGAGATTAATATGTCACTATATGCGTATTTTTGTTAACTTTTCAACAATATATAGAATGTCATTTTTAGATTTACCAATAAGGTTGAGTTATTACCAATAAGTTTGAGTTGACACACTACCTATAAAATACCTTGTTATTGATATCTCGAAAACCCACGAAATAAAAACAATTTTTGACATATCTGTGATCACCGACCCCTAATTACTTATAAAAAATTACTATGGTTCGGGTACATTTTACGTGTAAATTAGTATTATTAAAGCTATTCAGTTGGTTCACTTGTAAAGTTATTAATTGTAATTTATAAAAGTAAAAATATTTTAAATTATTTTAAGTGTTATATTAAAAAAGTAAAATAAATGTTAGTTTGCAACGAACCTCCAGCTGTTACCTTTATGCTGTGGTATGCTCAGCGGTGTTCCTAGGTTCTTTTAACAACAAATAGCCCTTCGTGTTCGTTTTGTTAAAATGTTTCAAGTTTTATTTTGAAGGAAGCAAAATACTTCCCTTTTTTTTTCTTTGTATGTTTGTTAACAATCTGTTTATTGTATATCTATTCTCCTAGCTCCTCGTGTTGTTGCTGCTGTTCTCAACAGGTGGGTCTATGAGCCTCGGACGGTGTTGCTCGATGATTAAATACAGTACGCGGGCCTACAAGCAACGGACTTTGTACTCTTTTACTTAAGCAGAAGGTCTTACAAGCCACTGACGCTGCTAAGAAACTGTTTTGGAAATCTATATTTATAAATCTTTCGCTTCTTTCAGCGGGTGGGTCTACAAGCCACCGACTCTGCTGGTGTTTATTTCAAAACATGTGGGCCTACAAGCAGCCGACTCTGTTCCACTGCGTCACTGGATTCACTGCTCACTGCGTTTACTGTTAACTGGGTTTCAAAATGTTCACTGTTTACTGGGTTTTACAGTGCTCACTGTTCACTGGCTTTACTGTTAACTGGGTTTCACTTTGTTTTTGTTTGTCAACAACATCCCGTAACTTTGATTTATTGTTGTTCGTTGCTTGCATTTTAGTTCGTCAACAGGCAAAATTCACTTTAGTCGCAAACAACCTACTGCAATGCACGTATTTTGTTGTGTTCTTCTTGCCATTGCTTACGCACTGAGCTCGTAAACAAGGTCCTGTAGCCAAGTCATGCCATCCTCATTGCGGTCTTCCTGTTATTAAAAATGCAAAGAGAGATACTTATATAAAAATTAAATTAATGTTGTATTTGTATTCATTGTTGTGTTTCAGTTTCTATGTACGTAAATGTGTGTGTGTAAAAATTAAAGTTATTTGTGATGTTCACCAAGTGACCCCTCCGGCGCTGTGACGGAAAATTTCAACGCCGTTGAAACTAGACGTTAAACTCTCCTCTACTTTGGTGAGGCAGCGGACCTTTACCTCACCTGGTCTGCCAATTTGAGTCCTATAGCGCAGCCCATCAACCGTGCGGATGGAGTTCCACACCTTTCCTTGTCGTCACCTGCAAGCATCAGTTGAACTGCGTTGGTGATGGCCGCTGGGTAGTGCTCTTCCTCTGCATCGCTACTACGAATATGCAGCGCCTCACTCCTACTCGAGCTACTGCCACTGCTGTTGTTTTCGTTGTGATGTTAGTTGTGGTTGGTTTTTGTTATTTTCGTTGTAGTTTTTTTTACGTTTTCGTTGATGTTGTTGTAGTGGGTACTATTTTTGTTGTAGTTGTTGTTATTGTGGTGTATTATGTTATTTTAATCGTTGTTATTGGTGTTGATGACGTCTTTTTAGTTGTTGTTATTGTTGTTTATTTGCTATTGATGTTGATGATGTCATTGTAGTTGTTGTTATTGTTGTTATCGTTGTTATCGTTATTGTTATTATTGTCGTAGTTGTTATCGTAGATGTTGTAAGCTGACATCGCTGTCCACCCACTCAATGGCTGGCGATGGTGATGGCAGGAGCTCCACAATTGCCGCACTTTCCTTCTCGCCAGCCTCAGCCTCTTGCAGGAAGTTTTGCGTGATGCGGACGACCTTCATCCGGTATCATGACCACCTCTAAACCTCCTCCTCGACTCACAAGTCGAACCGACCCAGGATGGCGCTGGTAGCGACTCTTCCCCGTCTCCTCGTTCAGCTGCATGTCGACCTCGTCGTCCGACACCTCCATATCCACATCCGAAAGCAGGCATCCAACCGACTCCTCCTAGGTATTGCTGCCGCTTATCAAAATTATTGGGAGGGTATTTCCTACTGCTATAGTAAATTAGGTAGTTATGGTATTTATTTTAAATAATTATATCTCCTCCTGTCGGCTGCTTACTTAGTTTGTTTTCTATTCTGTTTAACTTTGTTCAAATTGTTGTTTCTTAACCTTGCATATGACCTATATGTTTTTCGTGGGTAGTACCGCGTGCTCAAAGGTCGAATGAGCTTAACTGCAGGCATCGTTCCTTTGTGACCTCCTGTCCGGTCCGTTCATCTTTTGCTCTCTTGTAATATTTCCCCGAAAGTACCATTCCCCGAAAGGATCCTGGGTATTTCATAATATTTTTTTGGATTTTATGTTGGCTCTGACATAGCTTCTCCACCATTTACTTTGTTTGACGTTTCTTCTTGGTATCGTTATTTGTTTACGATCTCACCCAGCTAGCACAGATTTCGATTTGTAACAAAAATATGTTATAATTCGGTGCTTTTCCAGTTTTTTAAACAAATTTAGTCACAAATGGGTTGTATTAAAGTTTAAAATAAGTAATTTGTAACAAATCATTCGTTTTGTTGCAAATAAGTTAAACTAGGGTGTTAATTATGTTACGAATAAATGCACTTGTTGTAAAAAATATTTCATAAAGTTTTGAAAAAAATAAGTAATTTTAACGTCAAATTAACATTATTACAACATTTTTTTTTGTAGCACCTATTAAAAATGTTTGTGTATTGTAGTTGTAACAAATACAACAACGAGTTAGCAACCTAGATGCGACTAACTTGCTTTATGTTTATATAAAGTTATATCAATGTCACAACAACTAAATGTTCAAAAATTCGGTTTGAAGATTTTTTATTAAGTTATAGGGAAGTCACTACAACTAAATGCTTCCAATTTCGCTGTGACACTCAAAATTTCATAAGCAAAATATAAATTTTATTGTTCACAAAAAATTCTGTGTTGCTTATTAATTTCTTTGTATAGGATTCTACTACCATATTATCCATTTTTGTTTTATTTTTTCATAAAATGAATCATTGTGAAATTATGAGAATTTGTTTTGTTGCAAGAAGTTTGAAATGAGGTTTTTATTCAGTTACAAGAACATTGGAAATAGTCATTGCAATCTTATGCTGTATTGAGGTTATTATTCAGTTGCTACAACTTTAGGAAACATTATTATAACTCAAAAAATGTAGTTAGGAAAAATAACGTTGAATTTAGGTTTTAATTAAGTTGCATCATTGAAAATAATCATTGAAAACTTGTGTGTATTAAGGTTATAATTCAGTTGATGCAAGTTTGAAAAATCATAATTGTAACTTATAAAATTTTGCTTGATATAAGAACGATGTATTGAGGTTATTATTTTGATGCAAGAACTTTAGAAACAACCATTGCAACTTATGTTGCTTGATCTCGTCTTTTGGCCGGTGACAGTCGTTTGTCTTGTGTTGTTTTTTTTTTATTATTGTAATTTGTGTTATACCAGTGTTTTTTTAATTTCGGTATGTGCTGCATTTTTATTTATTTGTGATTGAAAATTGTTTTTAAGGTGACCTATAGTGTTTTCATGCTGTGTGGTTGAATTTTTTAATGTTTTATTGTAGTACATACATGTGTTGTTTTAATTGTCGTTTATAGTTTGATAGCTGAGCTGCTGCTTAAATACTTTTTTCTTTCTCTTTTTTGCGTTGCTTTTAAACTGCAACATATTATATTAACCCATTAGCACTTAGTGGACATTATTTTTGCTCACATAAAATTATTGAACTTTGTTTATTCGCTATGGAATATTTTTCCGTAGAAAATTTTGCTGCTTGTTCTTTAGACGAGCTTTGCAAAAGTCAAAACATTCTGAACCATATGTTCAGTTGTTCTGGCCCATGTGGGCGTTTGTTCCATACATCATGTGCTGGGATCTCTAAGTCGTGTCTTGATGATTTAATCTCACCACGATCAGGTCTTCGATGGTATTGTGCTTCGTGTAGGGTTCTTTCACCAGATGAGTTTTTCTCAAAAATTAAGCTTTTCGGTGATAGTCTTAACGCTTTAAATAACAATTTTAAAGAAATTGTTACATTTTTTAATGAAGTAAGCACCTCACCCAGTACTAGCATTTATGATGAAAAGTCTTCATCGGTAAATATTTCGACCGCATTGTCTCAGACTCTTCCAGCCTCTTCTTCTGCGACTCAAATAGTTTTATCTAAAAAAGACCTAAATATTTCGAAGAAAAAGAGAAATAATTCCAAAAATAAAAGTAATAAGCGGCGCATGACGCTTCCAGCCACTTTAGAAACGAAGCAGATCTCGGCTAAACCAGTGTTTACGCCAGTGAGAATAGATAATATAGTTATTACTCCATCTTCTCCATCTGTTTCTCCTCCGGCTAGAAATGACATGACTAATGAGCGCAATAGTTCATTAAATTTAAGAGCTTTGTCGAGAAAAAAAAAGATTTTCATTTCACGTCTTCAGCCCGACACAACAAGTGAAAATGTATTGACGTTTGTTAAACACAACCAATTAGTAAGTCAGGCTGCTTTCTGCTCATGCAAGAAAATTGGCAATAAACCGTCCCACGCATCATTTATTCTCACAGTAGCTGCTGAAGAGTTTGCAACTGTTCTGAGCTCTAATCTGTGGGCTGATAATATCTTTGTTTCTGAGTTTAAGCCTAAACACAGTTCTAGAAGGACGAATAATATCACCAGTCAGATCCAAAAAAACTAAATAGGCTTTCCCTTTACTATCAAAATGTAAGGGGATTGCGTTCAAAGACGCGCGACATTTTTTTGTCAACTCAGAATTTTTCTGAAGATATTATCGCGTTAACTGAAACTTGGTTGAACGGAGGAATTAATGACTTAGAACTGTTTGACAATAGTTTTCAAGTATATAGGAAGGACAGACACGCTGACAATAATTCTGCAGTTGGTGGTGGTGTCCTATTAGCTGTAAGGAACTCCTGTGTTAGTTCCTTTATTGATATTCCCTGCTCTGCTAATATCGAACTTATATGCGTTAAGGTTGTACATTGCAATTCTAATGTATATGTTATTAATGCATACGTTCCTCCAAAGAGCAGTGTAGAGGTCTATGCAAGCCTTGCGGATTGCATAGAATTTATATTAAATTTACTTGACGTTAATGACGACATTTTATTGTTGGGCGATTTTAATTTGCCTGACTTAAAATGGCATTCTTCTGACGATGAAACACATTTTTGTGCATCTAATTCGAAGACACGCCAAGAACATATATTTGTTGACAATATATGTTCTGACTTACAACAAGTTAGTTGTATTTATAATAGTCTGGAAAGGCTGCTTGACCTAGTCTTAACTACAGACAGTAACAATGTCATTGTTCAGAAGGCACTTCATGCTTTGACTACTATTGATAATTACCATCCACCTTTGAGTATTTGGTATAAATCCGATAGGGAGAATATGGTAAATTCAAGCTCTGTTGACACAGTTTATGAATTCAATTTCAAAAAAGCTGACTTTTTGGGGTTGAATCATTTACTTTATAGTAAATTAAATATAATTACAGAATACATAAATAATAATAATCTTAACAGTTCAATAAATTATTTCTATACGGAGCTCTTTGCCATGTTTTCTCAGTCTGTACCATATAGTCTCAAATTTGCGAAAAATTCTGCGTACCCTTGGTACACAAAGGATTTAAAGACTCTTCACAACAATAGGAATAGGGCATGGAAGAAATATGTTTGTAGTTTTGACTCAAATGACCTAGAAACATACAAACGTTTGTTTCTGGAATTTGAGAATTGCTCAGCTGCATTATATAATGAGTATTTGGATAATATGAAGCTGAGTATTTTGTCTGATCCAAGAAAATTTTGGGGATTTATAAATGTTAAGAAGAAGACTGATGGATTTCCTTCTTCTTTCAAATTTCAGGATGGATTTACTGACAATTCCACCATTATTTGTGGCTTATTTGCCAATCTTTTTAAAGAATCATTCTGTTCAGATTCTTTTAATCCTGATTTAGCGTATTTTGATTATATGAACAATGCATCCAGAGTTTCTTTGGGGCATATATCTTTTACCTCAGAGGATATTTTTAAGTATATTGAATCAATCGAAGAGGATTTTAGCGCTGGACCAGATGGAATTCCTGCCTCTCTCGTTACTTTTTAATAAATCAATTAATGAAAGTAATTTGTCTCTTTTTTGGAAAAAATCTTTTGGAACTGACACATTTAACCTTCCTCCATATGAGGATCGTTTGAAATTATTAAAAATGCAATCTTTAAATGAGAGAAGAAAATCTGCTGATATCGTCTACTTACACCAACTCATAACTGGTGTATTCGACTCTCCAGAGCTTCTTTCTCTTATAAATTTTAACACTAACCGTAGAAGCAGTAGAAACTCTAACAACTTGATTTATTTACCATTTAGTAGAACAAAGTATATGTTAACTGCTCCATTAAATCGCATGAGTACCTTTGTTAACAAATGTAACGTGTTTGATGTTAACTTGTCGAAAGGTCAACTCAAAAGTAGATTGAAAACTAATGTATGATTAGATCTATGTAAACGCATGGTTAGTTGTTATGTCTTGTGTTGTCCCTGAGCCCAACCCATATTATGGTGGGTAAATTTTTCTCCCTTTTGGTTTTTTATTGGACCACTTTTATCGATATCTTTGAGTTATTTCAATGATATTGGATTGGTTCTTAAAATGATCTATTGCGGAGAAAGTGTGAAAAAGCTGTAGTAGCTGAACTCTATTGTTATTGCATGTAATACTATATAATGTAATTATTTACATGAACGTTGTATTAGAGTTATAATTCAGTTGCAAGAAGTTTTGAATAAAATTATTGTAAGTAAATGCTGCATTCAGGTTATTATTCAGTTGAAACAACTTTAAAAAAAATATTTGTAACATTTGATATTTAGTTAGTTGCAAGAACTATGTATTGAGGTTATTATTCAGTTGCAAGAATTTTATAAAAAAGTGACTAAAAACTATATACTCGCCATATTTGATTTTTTTTCTACACTATAAATTTTGATTGGAATAAATTTAAGTACGATTTTCTTTAGTATTTATTATTTACTTTTAGAATTTTCAGTGCAATATGACACTAGGAACTTTAAAAAAATGGATTTAGCTATGTTGCAACCTCTTTTGGTTGCAGAGGCCAAGGGACAAATTCTTCAATCAGCACTTGAACTGATTGAAGGTTGTAAACCTTGATTTGGCTTCAATCAGCACTTGAACTGATTGAAGTTTTGGTTATGATTTTGCCAGCACTTAAACTGGCAATAATTAGCTGAAATTAAGTTTGATTAAAACACGTATTTGTACCGTAACTAATTTACAACTGAGATTTATTATCATATTTCTTTTTCTTATAAAGGAAAAGAACTTACTTACACTAACATAAGACATGTAAATAATGCTTGTATAATAATTGCTTGTATAATAATTGCTGCTCAACAGTCAATAAATGGCCCATAGTAGACATAGCCCGCACCACAAAATACACACAAATATCAATATAAATATCAATGCATTTATTGATGATCAAGAACAAAGTTCAATATACTTTGTCGTTAATGCATTATACCGTTTCTCAACTAACAAAAACAAAGTTCAATGCACTTTGTCGTTAATGCATTATACCGCTTCTCAACTAACAAAAACAAAAGTTCAATACACTTTTTCGTTAATGCATTATACCGCTTCTCAACTAACAAATGCAAAAGTTCAATACACTTTTGTTGTTGATGCACTTTTAACAACGAAACGATATAATGCATTTTGTCAAAGTGAGCGGACAGAAACTTGACACTTTGTTGTGCAATTTCCGTCCGCCGCCTTGGAATGTAAGATCTGCGGTGCCAGCATTTATTGTTGACTGTTGAGCAGCAACATATTGAATCTAAATAACTTTTAATGGTTGTTTAAAATAATAAAATAACTGTTGAGCAGCAACATCCTCCCCCGCGTTGAACGAGTGTTCAACAATTCAGACGTAACCTTATACATCCACGCAGAAACTTCTATAACACCGTGGAGCTACTTGTGGCGGGGTGTTGGAAATGGTCTCTGACAGTGGATGTTCTTTCACTGGAGAATTTGTAGGTGCTGCTTGAGAATTCTCTGATGAAGCTCCTCTATGCTGTTGCCGCTTGTACAAGATGCATATAGCCAGAATGACGGCTGTGCTTAGCAACAAACCCGAATAACTCACTGCAAAACTGTGATATTGATGAGTTTGCAGTTTATTAGGAAGATCGATGATTGTGTGTGCTTCCAAAATTTCTTGCAGCCTTGACAGTTCTTTTAGTGCTGGTTCATACTCAATCTCTGTGGTCTCTAAGACTGGAAGTGATGCTGGTTTGGTTGAATTAACATCGATAATGTGTCCGAATGCAGTATAGGAAATGTTTGTAGATGAGGAAAGTATTGGGTTGCTTGTTATCGTAAGGAGTTGATATTTTAATGTACATCCTGCCGTTAGCTCGATAAATCCTGACCCGTCCAACGAGATTCGCGAAACTTGGTTGTCACAAACTGTTGTAATTTGTATTGGCGTTGCTAGAGCAAACATCCATTTATTCCTATCATTGACTTGTGTCCATACTTGATTTTTCCTATGCTCCAACTTACAGTGGGATCGGGTTTCATTGTTGAGTAAACTCACTTCGCAAGCACAAACTTCTGATCCCTTATTGTATGTGGGTTGATTGTTGGCACAAAGATACAATTCATTTTCCATTCTAAAACAAGATTGCAAATTTTCTGTTGTGGTTGGAAAATATTGATCTCGAGGTACATTTATTGCCAGAACTGTTGTAGATAATTTTATTGCCATCATCGTGTTGTTAATCTTTGTGGGAATTGGTATAAGCCGATATAAGTTAAATTGATCCAAGCTGGTTAATGGTACTGTTATCTGGAAAATTGCGTGGTTCTCTGTTATCGCCGCCTTAACCTTCATTAACTTGTATATTGATAGTATATCGCCTTGATAACCTGGGATCTGAATGGTTGGTGACAAATGCGCTGTGATTTTTAAAATTTCATCGTTGAGCTGCTGTGGTGATAGTAACTGAGGACTGATCTGTCCGTGATGAACATTTGTAAGGACATTTATGAGTGCTGTTTGAACACGATGAACGTTTGATGTCATAATGGATAATTGAAAGGCTAACGATAAGAATGTTTGGAATGTTTGCTCCTTCTGTGCCTCCTGTTCATTATGACGAATTTGATCGTTGATGCTTGCCAATCTTCCTTCAAGCCTTTCGAATGAGCTTTGAGCTGAAGTTTGGTCACGTTTGATGATGTTAATGGTTGAATCAATTATCGAAATCTGTTTTTTCATCATGCTTGTCAGATGTTGTTCGTTGTCATTGATGGCCGTTATTGTTTCTGACATCTGATGGGCATACTCTGAGTCTAAAACTCCAAACAGCGAGTTAGCAACATTTCCTACAAAGTTGAGTGCACCTCTTTTTTTACGATGGCTTGCTAACAACCCTTTATCGAGATACAGCTCCGCATTTGTGTGTTGAAACTGTGTGACCAATTCATCGCATCTTGGTGTGGGTTGTATTTGATCGCACATGTGGTTCATAGTCGTAGTACCATCTTTTAGTAGTTGGATTTCAGCACGCAATGGTTTGAGATCATAGTACACAACCAGTTTCCATTCACTAGTGATGATTCTGCTCGATCCGATGTGTTCAAAATGAATACCAGCATTTGGGTCAAATTTTGTGATCTGGACTGGTTCACACCATGCTATCGGCAACATTAGTAATATTGCCAATAACGTTATACAACTGTACTGTAGTGCTGTTTTTGTTCTCTTTGGTTGATCCTTTTTTATTTCGTCCCTTCGTTTTCTTGTGGACACACCATTATTTGACTCTGTGCCACTGTTATCTTCTTGTTCTTCCATCAACAGTGGTGCTAAACGGTGAATAGGGCGCTTAAAGATACCGTTTTTTGTCTTGACATCAACCACACGAACCCGACCATCATTACCAGTATATGTGTTGATAATTCGGCCCATTGGCCACTGCAGCGGAGTGATGTTGTCTTCTTTTATTAACACCAGTATTCCGTCTTTTACATTAGCAGCTTGATCCTTCCACTTACTGCGACACTGGAGCTCGTTCAAGTATTCAGTTGACCACCGGCTCCAAAACTCGTCCTTTATATGATTTACTAGCTTCCATCGAGCAAGAGTTGATGGTTTCGTTGTGCACTTCTTACCACTAGGAATCGCTGTTAATGGCTCGCCTATGAGAAAATGTCCTGGTGTCAAGGCAGCGAGATCATTTGGATCAGATGACATTGGCGTTAGAGGTCGAGAATTTAATATTGCTTCAATCTGGATTACAACTGTCTCTAGCTCCTCATAAGTGAGAGAAATGGTTGTTACGCTTCTTACCAGAAGATGTTTCGCAGATTTTACAGCTGCTTCCCACAGTCCACCGAAATGTGGCGACCTTGGTGGTATAAAATGAAAAGTGGTACCCAGGTCTGTACATGACCGAATGATTGCATCTTGTGAATGATCATTGTGGATGGTGTTCTTTAGATCTTCTAGTTGGTTTTTGGCACCGACAAAGTTGGTGGCGTTGTCACAGTACAGATTTTGACATCTTCCTCTTCGTGAAGTAAAACGTTTGAGTGCGCCAATGAATGCTTCGGTGGACAGATCACTCACAACTTCCAGATGAACTGCCTTTGTACTGAAGCAGCAGAATACGGCGATATAAGCCTTGCAAGGCCGTTTTCCTCTTATTTTGTAGTGTATCCAAATTGGGCCGCAAAAATCAACACCCGAGTTAAAGAACGGACGTTCTGGTTGCACTCTGTCATGAGGAAGGTTGCCCATTATTTGATTGAATGTATGAGGGCGAGCACGCGTGCAGCGTATGCAGTGTTGAACAATAGATCTGGCCATAATTTTACCTTTTATGGGCCAGAATCGCTGTCTTATCTGAGCAAGAAGTGCTTGTGGTCCACAGTGGAGGTTCTTAATGTGCAAGTCTTGCATTATTAATTTTGTTATTGGATCATTGTAAGGTAATAACATTGGATGTTTGGCATCATATTGCAGATTTGATTCAAGAAGTCGTCCTCCCACTCTGATGATACCTTGGTTGTCGAGAAAAACTGATAGACCGTGAAGGGCACTTGTTTTTTTTACTTCTTGTCCTCTTGACAATTGTTGTATTTCGTCACTAAAGTCGCTAAGTTGTACCGTTTTTATTATGACAGTTAGCGCTTCATTGAGTTCTTCGACTAATAGTGTGGCCTTAATTGCTCTATCACTTCGACGTATGTGCCTGATGAATCTTAGTATGTATCCAACTATTCTTTGCAACGTTGGAAAAGAGTTACGATGATTTATGTTGTAAATCATGTTGCTTAAATCTTCGATTATTGATGTAGTAAGAACACTTATGTTTCTTTTCAGCTCCGTTTGGTTTGGTACTGCAAGCTCCTTGCGGAATGCTTTGGGCCATGAATCCTCCTTTGCATGAAGAAAGAGAGGACCATAAAACCACATTGAGCAGCGTTTTATATCAATTGGGTCAACTCCCCTGGATAACAAATCTGCAGGGTTGTTTTTTTGAACTAACATGTCGCCATTGTTCTACTAAGGTGAGCTCCTGAATCTTGCTTATGCGATTAGATACGAATGTCTGGAACGACGATGATTCTGAGTTTATCCAGTGTAGAACGATTTCAGAGTCAGTCCACAAGAAAGTCGTGCAGTGTTCAAGAGACATGTCCTGCTTTACCCTTGAGACCAGTTGCGCCCCTAATAGGGCCGCACACAGCTCCAGTCGTGGAATGGTTTGAGTTTTTAGTGGTGCGACGCGTGATTTTGAACATAACAAATGAACTGCAATTGTGCCATCATTTATTAGGGATCTAATGTATACCGCGGCTCCATATGCGCGTTCTGAGGCATCAGTGAATAGATGTATCTGGAAGGATACGGCGTTCTTGTGGTTTGTAATATGTCGACAAAGCCTTATATCGTTGAGCGCTACTAAGTTTTTCCGAAATTTGGTCCAAGAGGCATCCATTTCTAATGGAAGCGATTCATCCCAAGATAATTTTAGTTGCCACAACCTTTGCACAAAAGTCTTGGCCTTTACTACTACTGGAGCCATTAATCCGAGAGGATCAAAAATATGTGCTATATCGGAGGTTACAGATCGCTTCGTATTTTTTGTGTTTGAAGAGTCATTCGTCCTTATACAAAACTCATCTGATTTTGGAAGCCAAGTGATCCCGAGTGTTCTGATGCTTTTGTCGGAGTCGTTATCAAAGTCCAGATCTACTTCCTGATCATCAATTGGTATTCCCTGAAGTAGTTGTGCGTGATTAGCACACCATTTTCGAAGTTTCATACCAGCAGAATCTAAGATTTTAATTAATTGATGTTTTATTTCTAAGGCTTCAGTCAATTTGTTTGATCCACATAACCCATCGTCGACATAAAACTCCTTTTCTAGTGCTGCTGAACCAAGTGGATATTGAATTTTGTTTGTTTTTGCTAACGTTTGGAGACATTTTGTAGCTAAGTAGGGAGCTGAGCGTGTTCCATACATTACTGTTTTAAGCTGATAGAATTGCAACTTGTCGCTGCAACTTTCTCTCCAAATTATGGTTTGAAGTGTTTTGTCTTGAGGATGTATGCAAATTTGGCGATACATCTTTTCAATATCGGTTGTAAAAACAAATCGCGGTGATCTAAATCGCATCAGAATAGATAAAAGATCACTCTGTACCACTGGACCACTGTGCATTATATCATTAAGCGATACTCCACTAGATGTCTTAGCCGAAGCATCGAACACAACCCGTAATTTAGTAGTGCTGCTGTCTGGTTTGATGACGCAGTGATGCGGTATTATGTAGTGCGGCGACAATATGTCTTCTTCGTCAATCTTTTCCATGTGCCCAAGTGCCTCATACTCTCGCATGAACTTGACGTATGATAATTTCATGTCTGGAAATTTGTTCAACCGTCGTTCTAAAGAAAAGAATCGATTCATTGCCATCTGCTTTGATTCCCCTAGGCTTGATGGGTCGTCCTTAAAGGGAATTTTCACAATGAATCTTCCACTCTTATCGCATTGAGTATTCTGAATGAAGGATGATTCGCATTTTTGGTCTGCTGCTGTAAGATTGCTTTCTGAAGCTAATACATCATCGAGTTGCCAGAATTTTGTCAGAAGATTGTTAAGCTCGTCGTCCGTTGAATGTATTCCACATGCCATAAAGTTGTCATAACCACTTCCGATCTTTCCGCTGCAAAGCCATCCAAACATAGTTTTTTGAAGGATTGGTAAGATGTCTGCCAGCTTAATTTGGCCAATGGACATGAGAGAATGGAAATATTCAGCACCAATTAGTAGATCAATTTGTCCTGGTATGTTAAACTCGGGATCTGCCAACTGTATATTTTGTGGAATGGGCCATTTTGACATATCCAAAGCTCTTGTGGGTTGCGCTGAAATTATTGTAGGAACCATAAAAGCCTTAAGTGTAATGCTGAAGTTGCTTATTCGTGATTGAATTTTGGTGTTGACATTATACTGTGAGCTCTTTTTCCCTCTTGACACTCCTTCTATCCAGATAGGGTTTGGTTCCTTTTGTAATTTCAACCTTTTGACCAATTTTTCAGTTATCAAGTTCACCTGCGAACCTGAATCGAGAATTGCTCTGCATTCAATAGTCTGTCCATCTTCTGAAGCTATTTTGATTTTTACAGTACCCAGCAACACATAGCCATTGTTTGAAGTTGTAATTAATGAGGTTTGGTTCAATGTGTTTACTGCTGGTGTTAGACTCCTTTGTGGTTCGTTGCACCGTGATGAGTTGACTGAAGTTGATAGTTTCTTGTCGTGAAGCAACGAATTGTGTTTTTTGTTGCATGTATTGCAATGACGACTTCTGCATTCTTGAGCCATATGTCCAGACCGAAGGCAATTCATGCATCGTTTAAGTTTTTGCACGGTCTTTATGCGATCTTGAATGTTAGATTGGAGAAAGGACTTGCACTTATATAGAGGATGAGGATCATTGTTGCAAACTGAACATTTGTTTGATTGTGTTTGAGTCACAGTTGCTGCTATTGTCTTAGTTGGGCTTGATTTGTTGCCCACTGCCTCTAATGATTGGAATCTGTTTTCTAGGAATTCCAGATATTGACTAATCTCTTGGAGTTCTCTTGAGTTTTCTAGCGACTGTTCATACAGTAATCGAGTTTGTTTGTCGAGCTTCGCCAATAAAATGTGAAGTAGCAATGGACCCCATGAGCTTGTCTCAATTGCCAAATTGTTTAACGCCAGTAGTCCTTCATGTGTTGTGTCATGTAAAGATCTTATATCTGCAGCTGAAGGGTAGTTTGGCACCCCAGGTTGATTTAACATCTTTTGAATAATCGTTGACACAATGACCCTTTTGTTGTTGTATCGATCTTGCAGTAATTTCCATGCTGTGGCATAATTTTCAGTACTAAGTGCGAGGTGCCGAATGAGCTTCTCTGCCTCGCCTGCAATGCTTGTTTTGAGGTACCACATTTTTTGTGATGGTGGTATCTGCTGCTTGTGAATGACTTCTGAAAACAAGTCGTGAAATTGAGTCCATTCAAGATAATCACCGCTGAATTTCGGAATGGTGATTTTGGGTAGCTGAAATGGGCTCATAGCCGTTTGTGCAGTTGGTGTTTCAGCTGGTGGATGTGCGGTCATATTGATTGATAGTTGGACAAGGACCTGCTGTACTGTATCTTCCATGTTATTATACTCATCTTGACAATATCCTTGAGAGCTTGGAGATTCACAATGTTCCCAAATATTTGCATTAAGGGTTTCAATCTGACGCCATAACCGAGTGATTGTGTTTATTTTTAATTCATAGAATTGTGATGGTTGATCTTCGATGTTGTCAATCAGACCCGCACAAATTCTATGTAGTGAAATTATGGCTGCTGCTTGCTTTCGGATAATTCCAGAAACGTTGACCAACGTAGAATTTCCAGCGTCTTTATCAGTTGATGCGTTAGCCAGACGTGGAGTTACTTCGGGAACAGATCTTGACTTAATAATTGCTGCATGTTTTTCAAACTCTTCTCTGAATGTGTTTACCAAAGTCATTATCTCATCATAATAGTTCTGCGCGAAATATTCATGGTCTAACTTTAACCCGGGCAGCAACCTGAGCTTATTGTCTTGCTCTTCAAATCGTGCCCAGGCCTCATCTAGGCGTTGTAAGCGGTCTTCGTAATAGAATGCTGTCCTTTTCCGATCAGCTGAATCCTTTTTAAAATTCCTGATAACGGCTTGTATTTCACCACCTGTCAGCCGTTGGAGCTCGAATAATTCTTCAACGGCACTCATCTTTTAATTTCAAGGTTTTTTTTTTTATTCAGTTTAAGCAATCTGTTTCTGTTGGCTGCAGGCTGCCTTGTTGTCCTGACGGGGCTTGTTGGCCGTAGGCTGCTTCAATTGTCCTGACGGCTTTGTGACTGTTAAGCGATCTGCTTCTGTTGGCTGCAGGCTGCTTTGTTGTCCTGACGGGCCTTGTTGGCAGTAGGCTGCTTCAATTGTCCTGACGGCCTTGTTGTTGTAACGTGATCCTTGTTGAATCACGTCGGGGTCACCAAAATGTTGCAACCTCTTTTGGTTGCAGAGGCCAAGGGACAAATTCTTCAATCAGCACTTGAACTGATTGAAGGTTGTAAACCTTGATTTGGCTTCAATCAGCACTTGAACTGATTGAAGTTTTGGTTATGATTTTGCCAGCACTTAAACTGGCAATAATTAGCTGAAATTAAGTTTGATTAAAACACGTATTTGTACCGTAACTAATTTACAACTGAGATTTATTATCATATTTCTTTTTCTTATAAAGGAAAAGAACTTACTTACACTAACATAAGACATGTAAATAATGCTTGTATAATAATTGCTTGTATAATAATTGCTGCTCAACAGTCAATAAATGGCCCATAGTAGACATAGCCCGCACCACAAAATACACACAAATATCAATATAAATATCAATGCATTTATTGATGATCAAGAACAAAGTTCAATATACTTTGTCGTTAATGCATTATACCGTTTCTCAACTAACAAAAACAAAGTTCAATGCACTTTGTCGTTAATGCATTATACCGCTTCTCAACTAACAAAAACAAAAGTTCAATACACTTTTTCGTTAATGCATTATACCGCTTCTCAACTAACAAAAGCAAAAGTTCAATACACTTTTGTTGTTGATGCACTTTTAACAACGAAACGATATAATGCATTTTGTCAAAGTGAGCGGACAGAAACTTGACACTTTGTTGTGCAATTTCCGTCCGCCGCCTTGGAATGTAAGATCTGCGGTGCCAGCATTTATTGTTGACTGTTGAGCAGCAACATATTGAATCTAAATAACTTTTAATGGTTGTTTAAAATAATAAAATAACTGTTGAGCAGCAACAAGCTATATATTAAACATTATTACGCGAAAATTACAAACTCGAAATATTTCTTATTTCCAAATTATTTTAAAAATTTTTATTTTTTGGGTGTGACAATCCCATTCCGGAATCCCAACCGGTGTGACAATGATGTGCCCTTTTGTATATATAGGATCCAGAACGGCACCGTTCCGGTGTTTTATTTTTCGGAAAATCTTATTCTGGCGAATCGGTGAGTTGGCAATCGGTGGACCAGGCTGGGAAGCCCCCGCCAGTGGGACTCCAAGATTGGAATTCGCGCTTTGCGACAGCGTGTTGAGTGGCAGTTCTGGGGCTTTACTCTGTTATGCGATTCGAAAAGCAAATGCGATTCGAAAACAAAATCACACCATGTATTTATATGGTTTTTGATAAATTTTTGATTAGTTCGAATTTAATGCATACAAAAACAGCATTTTAAAGCAAAGGTAGAAATTACTGCCATTTAATAATCCTAATTCATGTATTTACATGTTGTGATTTTGTTTTCGAATCGAATTTGCTTTTCAAATCACATTACAAAATAAAGCTTCTAATTCTTGACGTTACAGCGCAGCAGCGCTACCTGTGGATGCGCAGCGGGCGGTATCCCTGTGCATACTTTTCCTGTAGTAAATAAATAAACTTTTTTAAAATTTATGCAGCGCCGATGCTGCAACATTGGTGTTGCCATATGGAATCTTTCAGGGGCGCTGCGGAAACCGACAAAAAATTGTACAAAACTGGTTTCGAAAACGATATCGTTTTCAAATGGTGTCAAGAAACAGACTCGGTTTTGTTATTTTCGCAGTAAGGAAAAATCGATTTCGAACATAAGCAAAACCGAAAATTTAAATCTTTAATTCTTGCATTTTTGTGATCAGTTATTTATTTTGCATATACCCATATATGAATAAATATGTGTTGATCAAACAAGTAGCTTTTTTTTTTGGTGAAGCACTTTGTCAGCTCCGGATGGTTCTCCATGAAATCAGTTACAATTGCAATTTGTGCTGCGTTATTAAGTTTTATGCTGCTACTCTTTAGCTTTTACCAGTGAGGCTGTGACGTCTGCGTCAGTGTGGCTGCGACGTCAGCGCAGCTAACACAGGTGCTGCTGTGATGTCCGGTGACGCAAGTGTCGCCACGGTCTCAGTTGATGCGGATGATCAACTGCGACGTCGTGCTCTGCTCTGCCACATCCGTTGAATAAGATCTCGCTGTAAGCGCTTTCATGGTTATAGTTTTTTTTATGCCATCACAGACTTTCGATGCCACAATAAACTACAGTTTTTTTGTGTGGGTGTCACCACATTAATAGCCTTATTCTGGCAAATTAACAAATTGTTAACCAGTATTTTGAATATTTCTATGTGTTTGCTGTAATTTTTAATTTCAAAACAAAATTTGAAGCTCAAACAAAAAATGTTTCTAAAAATTGTCAACTGCTTTTCAGTTATTGACGATTTCATTAAAAAGTTTTGTTTTTTGAGCTTTTAATTTTGTTTTGAAAACAACAAACACATAGAAATATTAAAAATACTTGTTAACAATTTGTTAATTTGCCAGAATAGGGCTGCAAATCTCAGTATTTTTGTGTGGGTGTCGCCTTAGGTCTCACTTTTTCGTGTGGATGATGCCAAATTAATCCTCAATTTTTCATGTGGGTGTCGCCACATTATATAAATTACTGTATCCTCCCAGGATACACTAAAAAAAATCATTTTTTGTGGCCGCATTGGCTAGCCTTAGCTAATTGGTGGTATGCTAAGAATCCTTGTCATGATGTGTCAAAGTGCCATGAAGGCAGAGATTACCAGAATTATGATCATTATGTCTGAGATGACGTAGAGACCAAGTGTACCTTTAAAACGGCCAAGGTGCCTGATATTTTCGATGCTAAGTCCGTGTTAGTATTCGACGTCTACCTTCAATTCTTGATCGATGATGTTTGCTAGGACAGGCGGTAGCGCCTAAAGGCATGAGGTACTTCTGTATGTAAAAGTATGGTTTCGAATGTGTATCGTCTCGTTGGCTAACTGGATGACATTAGTCCCTTCGAGTAAAGTGCTCGTATTTCCACTTACAATTTCTCCTTTAAAGTTGATTAAAAATATTGTACTTCCCGTAAGAATTTCTATAACCTCCTCCTTGTTCGTGCGGAATTTACACTTGGCTTGTCCTCCTTTCAGAATTTTGGGCAGGCAGCTGTCTTCTGGAATCCTTTGCAAATTCCTTTCTACGCAAACAGTTGAATTGTTGATCACAAGGCATTCGCTTTTCAGACCATATGTCTACGTCTGGCTCAGTAGCATTTGTGAAAATTTTAAATCGATTTGCTTGCTAGGATTTGATTGATTTCGTCTTTGTCCAGCATATTCCCGTTAACAGTTCCGGTCTTGGCCATCTGGCAGGCTCGAACAATTTCGCTGACTTCAGCCCTTACAACGAGTATTTTATTCAAGAGGTCACCCTCAATTTGATCCTCTCTGGTATCCTTGGATATAATGTTGATCTTGTCGACTATTTAAGAGCTTTTCGTTAATTTTATATTGATTGTTGTTGTTCTTAATTATGCTGTTCTCGCTTTGAAGTATTGCGTTCCAATCGGCGCCATCTGGAGAGCCTGCGATCCATTTCCAAGCGGAGCCTATCCAATGTCTCCTATCACCGTTTTGAGTAATAGAACTTGCCATGGACGAAATATTCAGCAGCAATCCCCTGTAGGTTTTCAAGTCCACTACATGCACAATCTTGAAGCAGCTATTTACGATCCATCCGTCACCGTCGCGAAATGATATAATTGGTGATTAGTAGTTGAAGATCTGGAAGCCATGTACAGCAGTTAAAGCCAAAAATAGTCCTAAACTGTAATATAATATAATTGTGTTAATGAAATAATTCCCTTCCCCCTCTTTTTTTTTATTAGTTTGAGAGAAAAATTAAGAAGAGACAGTTCTCAAAGAACGTTCTCAAGTTCTCAAAGAACGAGAAAAAATGAAAATTTTAATTTAGTGTCCTCTTAATTCTATGTTGATATTTGATGATGAATGTGTATTAATTTAGCTATCAATTTATATATTTTAGGTAACTATTACTATTTGACATTTTGCATTTTTTGTAGGTTGCATGCAATCTTATTAGCAATTATTATAATTATTACACTTTTCCTGATATTTTCTTACTCTTTTGAGTATAAGACACATTTTTAATATGTTGCCAGCAAGTGTGATGATTTGTGGAACAATCCTTGCTTTTACAAGAAGGTATATTTATTAGGTTTGCGTAATATATGTATTCTTACAGAATTTATGTCAAAAGTACTATATAAGTGTGCATACTTAATGAGTTAGTAAGTGCTCAAATTAAAAATATTTTATAAGTGTCATTCAATTTTCTTGCCGTACCCGACTGAAGCAGTTATCTTTTCTAATTTTTTACATGAGTCTTATGAAATCTTTTCCCAGTGCCTGTTACAACAGTTACTTTGTTGTTCCTTGCCACTACCTCTTTCATGGAAATAGGCTTCTGTTTACCCTTGATCTGTTTGTCCGCGATATAAATTTGGTCGCCCCTGTTAAATTTTTTTGGAATCTGTTTCTTGGTATTAATCTCAAATTTCTAAGCTCTTGATTCCTTTCTATTTGAGCTCTAACCTCTTCATTAACCTTATCTCGAAAGTCTGCTAGATTTTGATAATTTATTCTCTGGGTCCTGTCAAAAAAGATATCACTAGGCTTTTTATTTGTCACCGTATGAATCGTGTTATTATACCGATCCACAGAAATATATATCAATTCTTTAGGCGTTAAATTACGCATTTCTGGCCTCAGGCAACGATAGATTTCAATGAGAGTGGAATGAAGCCGTTCCACTTGACCGTTTACCTCACTGCGCTGGATTGGCGTTTGAAACAACTCTATTCCTAAAGTCGAATAGATAAGTCCATGCATTTACACTCACGCGGCCGAAGTTCAAATCTCCAGATGGTGGTAATTTTTCAATTCAATTAAATGTTAATAATTATTTCACTTCAAAAATATGCTAGATTTCAGCAAAAACTATTCAAAATTTGCTATTTCAATTTAAAATAACTAAGCAAATACTTGCTTGAATTAAGTAAAAATTTGTTTTTGCAGTTTATAATAATTAACCAAAATTTTGAATAAATTCAAGCAAATATTTGCTTAGTTATTATAAACTGCAAAAGCAAATTTTTACTTAATTCAAGCAAATATTTGCTTAGTTATTATTAATTGGAATAGCAAATTTCTACTTAATTCAAGCAGATATTTGCTTAGTTATTATAAATGGAAATAGTAAATTTTGATTTGTTTTGCTGAAATTTAGCATAATTTTGAAGTGGCTGAGAATCAAGCGCAAGTTTTGCTTAACCACAATACAAATTCAGCAAACAGTTGTCTCCGTGTTGTATTGCTCCTATCTCTAAAAAATTAAAAAGTGAAATGACACATAAGAGCCTAGAAACCAAGTTTACGAAATTTGGAAATTAGATAGGACACCCACTAAAAACGTATGGTTGAGATCAAACCTCCCTGCGTGACATAAAATGTTTTTTTTTTTAAATTAAAATTAGTATTTCTTTCGGCCGTCAGATATTTACAGATAATGGCCAGTTAAATATCAATATTAAGTAATCCAGTTTTTAAAAACTTGTAACGCCAAGTTTCAACGGCGTTGAAATTTGCGTCACAGCAATAACAATAGAGTTCAGCTACTACAGCTTTTTCGCACTTTCTCCGCATTAGATCATCTTAAGAACCAGCCCAAATAACATTAAAATATCTCAATGATATCGATAAGAGTGGTCCAAAACAATCTAAAGTGAGAAAAATTTACCCACCATAATATGGGTTGGGCTCAGGGACAAAACAAGACATAACAACTAACCATGCGTTTACATAGATCTAATCATACATTAGTTTTCAATCTACTTTTGAGTTGACCTTTCGATAAGTTAACATTAAAAAAGCTACAGTTGTTAACAAAGGTACTCATGCGATGTAAAGGAGCAGTAGCCAGTAGCCAAGGTAGGGTTCATTGGAAAATAATTGTCCCGGTGTCGAGAGATGGCCAAGTACTGAGTTGAGATTTTTATTGTTGTTACTGTGTTGTTTTCCACATGTAGAATGGGTAATAAATTTAATACTTCGAATTTTCTTTGATCTCTCAGTGGAATTTGGATGTTAAACAATATATGATCTTCAGTTAGTCCGGGTACAACCTTCATGAGTTTGTAGAGGGTCAATAAATTGTCTTGATCAGTTGGCAGTTGAAGCGTTGACGGTAAATGATTTTTTATTTTAATGATCTCCTCTTTAAGTTGGTAAGGTGATAATAATAATGGGTGAATTTTTCCGTGATTAATGTCTGTTAATATATCAAGTATGGCTGTCTGTAGTTGTTCGATGTCAGCCCTTAACATAGTGAGTAGTGAAAATTTTAAAGCGATTCTGTTGTATCGTATCTTCCTGCTCATTGTTTATGTGGTTGCGGAGAGCATCAAGTTGCTCATCGAGCTGTTGAAACCTTGTTGATATTATTTTGTGAACTTGTTTCATTATGTTAATTGTTGAATCAACGATTGAAGTTTGGCTTTTTTATAAAGTTAGTAAATTACCTTCATTTTAACTTATACTGATGATTTTAGCTGACATTCTTGTCTGCATATGTCGAATCTAGTCTGCTATGTTTCCAATCGCATTTACTGCTCCTCGCGTCTGTCGTCTATTTGCAAATAATTGGTTGTTTTGCTAAAGATGATCTATGTCTTGTTCATATTGTTTAACCAGCAGATCAGAGTATGTGAGCTTGTTCAATTGTTTACAAAGTTGTTTCAAGGAGGTTGTACCATTCACAAAGATAGCAAGATTAGTTTTTATTGGTTGTAAATTAAAGAAGGCTATGAGATTCCATTCAGCTGTTACTAACTTGACTGTGGCAATTCTTTCGAAGTGAATGCTTGGCGTTGAATTGAATCTTGTTAATGTGATTGGTGATGTGTCAGCTAGAACAATTGTTAAAAACAATAAACAACATAGCAGCATAGTTCCAGTAGAGAATTTTCTTCTTTTAGATGGAATATCTTCAACATGACTGTCTGCTTCATCTCCTTTTACGCTTGTTGTCGGTTTTTCTTGAGTGGGTAGTGAAGCCAATCAGTGAATAGGACGCTTCCAGATTCTTGATGAAGTTTTTACCTTCGCTACTCTAACAAAACCATCGTCTCCCTTGTACGTCCTATCCTAATGGCCATTTTAATGGTGGAATGTTGTCTTCCTTAATTATTACCAAGGTGGAATGTTGTCTTCCTTAAATATTTTGGAATCGACTTCTCCATTTTGATCGTTGCTGCAGCTGATTAAGGTATTCAGTAGACCATCTTTTCCAGAATTCTTGCTTGAGATGAGTCACCATTTTCCACCTTGTTGGCAGACTGGTGTCCCTAGTTATAGCCGTAACGTCTATCGGTGTGGTAAGTGCTTCTCCGATAAGAAAATGCCCCAGTGTAAGTGCCGTTAGGTCATTTAGATCAGATGACATTTGCATAATTGGTCCTGAATTAAGGATGGCTTCAACTTCAACTACCACGGTTTCAATTTCTTCATATGTCAGCAATGCAGATGATACACTTCTTGTTAAAAGATACTTTGCTGATTTTACCGCGGCCTCCCAAAGACCTCCAAAATGAGTTGCCCGTGGAGGAATAAAGTTGAACTTTGTGTCCTTGTTGCTGCATTCGCTGATAATGGCTTCCTGACCTTCTGCTGAGTGAACTGAACTTATTAGTTCTCGTAGCTCATGGCTTGCCCCCACAAAGTTTGTTGCATTGTCACTGAATATGTTTATGCAATGCCCTCTTCTACTAATAAAACGCCTTAAAGCTCCAATGAAAGCTGCGATTGTTAGATCTGACACGAGTTCTAAATGGACTGTTTTGGTAGCAAAGCAACAAAATATAGCTATATACGCCTTATGGAGTATTTTTCCTCGAATTTTGTAGTGAACTTCGAATGGTCCACAATAGTCTACACCACTGTTGAGAAAAGGTCGCGAGGGTTGGATTCTTTCTTTTTGTAGATCTCCCATGAATTGATTTAGTAGAGTTGGTTTAACTCTACTGCACCGTATGCAGTGTTGAACAATAGATCGTGCCATTATTTTTCCCTTTATAGGCCAGAAACGTTGTGTATGAGCTAAGAGGGCTTGTGGTCCGCAATCATTTTTAAAAGTAATTTTATTATTTTGTCATTATATGAAACAAGCATTGAGTGTTTCGCATTGTCACTTAATGACGATGATGTCAACCGATCTCCTACTCTAATCACTTCCTTGTCATCCAAAAATGGGTGCAAGGTTGCTAATGAGCTTGATTTGTGCACTTTCTTGCGTTTCGATAGTGATTTAATTTTTTTACTAAATTCTGACTGCTGTTCTAAATTCTGACTGTTTTTATGATGAGTGCCAGGGAATCATCGAGTTCTTGTGGTGGTAGTTGCAGTTCATTTTTAGGAGGTTGTCCTTGTTAATGTTTGACGAAACGGATCATAAAGGCTACACTCCTTTGAAGCGTTCGGAATGAGTTACAGTGATTAATATTATAGACGATTTGTTTTAATGGTGCTTCGGTGATAGCCAATGTGTGACTCTTGAGCTTCCTTTCTTCTTCTGAATATTGTTAAGTATTTTGTGGAGAAAAATTTTGTGGACTTGAATTTAAGTTCACCAACTATTGTTCTGAGATGAGTTGGTACTGAGTTCCATAGCCTTATGGCATTAATGAAAAATAGTCTTGTTGAGTTTTGATAATTAAAACTAGACAGGATGAGCATTGGACATCTCAGCGACTGACCAAGTTGTAGTTTCTCATAGAGGTAGAAAGGAGTTTTGTGTCTAATTAGTTTGTTTAAAAATATGCAGTTACGAGCGTTGATGTGTCAGCTTTAAAATAATTATAAAGTTTATAATGTTACAACTAAGTTTAAATAAAAAAAATAAACTAGCCATTTTAGCCCTTGGAAGGACTTTGACCTAGCTTCTATTGATCAATTGTGTTGTGCGTGTTATTAAATGTTTCATCACAAATGACCGAGAACTGGACCTACGTGTTTTATGCCGACTCTGAACGGCTTATGTTCTCAAGAAGCTTTACATGGCAATTTTTACTCTCTGAGGTTTGCCATTGTCTGCAGAGAGGTGACGACCGAACAGAAAAATTAATTCAATTGAAAAAAACTTTCTGTCTGAGCTGGAATTGAACCCTGGCTACCACAGTTCTTTAGCTTAGGGGCCACGCACTCTACCCACTAGGCTACGGTCGCCACAACTAAGTATACAGTTTCTATATTGAGCTAAGTGATAAAATTTTCGTAGTCCATATACATATCTAGTAGCATGATTAAAAGCAATTTCCAATTTAAGCTGAGAACGCGATTCTAGTTTGCTATAGACATTTTGAGAGTACGTGATCACCGGCAGGATGAGTTGAATAAAGAGTTTTCGTCCTGTATCAATTGGAGTATACTCAGTCGACAATCTTAGGTTACGTAGGACAAAATAAATTTTTCGAACAACATTGTTGAATGTGTTTACAATGTCAGTACTCGTTATGGAGCAGTAGTAGAGTACCTATGACAGTTCTAATCCAAAAACGCGTGTATTTTCTTATGGGCCTCAAAATTCACAAAATTGTGCCCTACTGCGCAGTCGGCGTAATACGATCGGTCAAGTTGGCCGATAGTAGGGTGGCTGAAGCGTGTTCTTGTTGTTGCAAATTGGAGATAAGCATGCAAGATGTACGGATGGAGGGATAGCTAGGGGGTATGATCGGCCAAGCTAGCTGAAGTAGAACGCTTGAAGCGTGCTGCTGCTATAAATTGGAGATAAGCACACAAGATGGACGGACAGATGGATTGATAGCCAGATGGGCTATGAAATATGTTCTAGAAGCTTCTAGAACCTTCTAGAACATTCTAGAACATTCTAGAAGTAATTGAAATTGGAGATAAGCATGCAAGATGGACGGACAGATGGATTGATAGCCATATGGGCTATGACATATGTTCTAGAAGCTTCTAGAACATTCTAGAACATTCTAGAAGTAATTGAAATTGGAGAGAAAGCAAGCATAGAAGACGAATGGGCAGACAATCAGTCAGATAGTCAGATGGATGGACGGACGGACGGATAGCTAGCTAGATGGAGGTATGATTGATCAAACTAGCTGAAGTGGGAGATAAGCAAGCATAGAAGACGAATGGGTAGACAGTCAGTCAGATAGTCAGATGGATGGACGGACGGACGGATAGCTAGCTAGATGGAGGTATGGTTGATCAAGCTGACTGAAGTATGATGAGTGATGTTGTTGTTGTTGTTGGTATAAATCAAATTTTAAGCTTAAGGTGATAAGCCCAAGCTTCATAGCAAGCAGAATGTTTATAGATTTAAGTCGCTACATAAACTTAGGTGTTGTTGGTATAAATCAAATTTTAAGTTTAAGGTGATAAGCCCAAGCTTCATAGCAAACAGAATGTTTATAGATTTAAGTCGCTACATAAACTTAGGTGTTGTTGTTGTTGTTGGTATAAATCAGCATTTCAAGTTTAAGGTGATAAGGAAACAGCACAGAAGTAAAGAGTGTAGTTGTTATGCATTTTAATAAATTTAATATGAGTTGGTTGACTTATATAAAAAAAAAAAAAGTATGAAAGCAGCAAAATAAATTAAGCTAGCGATTGAAAGCGATATCATAGCCATGACCATACGCAATAATGCTGATATAAATAAAACAAATCGAGCTGACTTATATATGAATCATTATTGTTCTTTTATTGATTCGTTATATTTAAAGTTTGATAATTACATGTATAAAAGCAATAATTACATGCACAAAAAGTAATTGATTTAACCATTCAGCTTCGAGTATAATTTTGCTCTATTTTCTTCTTCTGTTTCTGCATCTTTTTACTCCTTTACCAATCTTATTTTTAGCATCTTTTTGCTCCTTTGCCCATTTTGCCAACTTTTGGTCATCCTTCTTCTTCTTACACTTCTCCTCTAAGTGCGAGTTGCTACCGCAGTAGTAGCAATAAATTAATTTACGATACCCTCTCAATCTATTCATATTATTTTGCTGATGGCTTTATTCAAAATACCTTCAGCAATAAAGATCAGATGATGACTGGTTACCTTTTTATAATTCGCACACATTTAAATAATTCTTCTGATTTCGCTGGTTAGAGGTGAGTATTCAATTAAACGATCATGGATTACTAGACAATAGGCCGATGTTTTATCTGGAATCGGTTTGTTTGCTTCGGTATCAAATTCGATTCGTATATCAATAGGTAGGCACCACAAATTTAATGTTATAGACGATAACCTCAAGCTTCATAGTAAGCGTATTAAACGGATCCAAAACCAAATGTTTAAGATAAGGGAGCAGTATGGCTGTTAAGCATTTTAATAAATTTAATATGAGTCGATTGAGTAATGTAAAAATAGCGTATGAAAGCAGCAAAGAAGATAAGGATTTAAGAAAAATTTATTATTTGAACCCATAAATATATATAAATAATTGAATCGAGAGTTTTTAGCTCATTCAATATTTGATCAGCAACATAAAATATTTAAACGTTTCGTGAAGATTTATTTATTAGTAATTCTTAAATTTTAAAATGAGTGCACGCGTCAACGAAATTTTAAAAATTGCAAAAGCATTGTGCGAAAATGCGCATAAAAATCGGGAGCTGGTTATGCCGAGCATAAAAGAGTGCTCATCGCTCCTTATTACCCTTCGGGGTATTTTACGGAAGGCAACAACTGTTGGAAACAAGCAGAGTGCTACATGCGGAATAGGACTTATTCAAGGCTATCGCACGCAGTTGAAGAAGCTCAAAGCTTGTACTGGTGCAGGTCTTTCCCGAACGGGCAACAGATCGGATTGGGCTTCAATTCGAATTCGGTGGGAAGAAATCGAGTCAACATTTGGTGGACGGTAAGCTTAATTTTTAAATAATTTTATTACCATATTACATATTTCGATTTAATATAATATATTAATTTAACCCATATTTTAATTTTCAGAGTACGTACCGGCGTCATAATTAATTTAACGCATAAAGATCCCCAGAATTTCTTGGCAGATTGTCTAGATCTCTTCCAGCGCACCGTTAAAAAATCCTTAGTGAAATTTACGTCTCTTAAGGTAAATACAATATTTTGTGGCGAATTTCGTGTTACTAGAGCTAATGAGGAAATTAGTGAATTGAAATTCATGAACACGAAAAATGTTGCTATTTACCGGGAAACGGATATTAGAGCTTGGTTTTTTGAACATGTTCAAAATGCTATTTTGAAAAAGCTGGAAGAGTTCCAAGAACGGGATAGTGGATGGGCGTTGGCTGCAGTCGTTAACTTGGCAGTGAACATCAACAAATACACGCCACAGCTAGGATCGTCATATATCCCGCTACCACCACAGATTCATAGGAAGAAAGCATGCGTTAATGTGAAAAATGATGACAACGCATGTTTTGCTTGGGCAATCATATCTGCTCTGCATCCAGCGAATGTGCATACGGAACGCATGTCAATGTACCCAAATTATCGTGATATACTAAATTTGTCAAATATAGTATTTCCAATGACGATGCGGCAGATCCCGAGATTTGAGATGCAAAACAACATCTCAATTAATGTATACATTCTGCATAAAAACAGAAACAAATTTACGGTGCTACCGTCATATTTGACAAAAAATAAAATGGTATGTCACATAAATCTCCTGATGGTGCAGAGCAGATATCAGAATGAAGCTGATGATGGCGATGATAACAACAATATCGCTGATAATGGAAATGGTAGCAGCAATGATGATGATGTTCCAATCATATACCATTATGTGTGGATAAAAAGTCTTTCACGGCTTTTGTCTAGACAATTATCGGCACATGATGGATGCAAATTTTTTTGCGATAGATGTTTGCACTACTTCCACTCAGCACTCAAGTTGGAGCAGCACACCGAGGACTGCAGCAAACTAAACAACTGTAAAATAAGGATGCCGACAGAAGCTGAGAAGGAGGTTTGCTTTAAAAATTTTAAAAATAAGATTATGACCCCATTTGTGGTATATGCCGATTTGGAGTGCATTTTGGCAAAGTCCATTGTTGGAAATGCATACCAGAAGCATATACCATATAGTGTGGGTTTTTATGTTAAGTGTGCGTATGACCCCACGTTATCGTTTTATAAAAGCTATCGTGGGGCAGATTGTATTGCGTGGTTCGTTTCGGAACTTAATAATTTTGCCGAAGATGTTGAAACTGTCTTTCTTTGCCCTCTCTCTACCCATGGATGACATGACTGTTGAGCAAGTTCAAAGTTTCACGATCGCCAACACATGTCACATATGTGAGAAAGCCTTCACCGGTGATAATGTCAAGGTACGCGATTATTGTCATCTTACCGGTGTTTATCGAGGCCCAGCGCATAAGGGGTGCAACATAAACTTCAAAGACTCGCACACAATACCCATTATTTTTCATAATCTTACCGGTTATCACTCACATTTCATTTTTAAAAATTTAGCAACAGATTTAAAGGGACGCATTGACCTTCTACCAATAAACAGGGAACGTTACATTTCATTTACAAAACGACTGGACGAATATGTAATAAAATATCGGTTTATTGACTCATTCAGATTCATGGCGAGTAGCTTAGATACTTTAGCCTCACATCTACCAAATTGCAATATTCTAAAATCGGAGTTTAACAATTTAAATTATGAACAATCAAATTTGCTGACACGTAAGGGTGTCTGTCCGTATGACTACTGCGATGATGTAGTTAAATTTTCAGAAACATCATTACCCGATATTACACATTTCTACAATCAGCTTAATGATACAAACATCAGCGCAGACGATTATGCTCATGCACAAAAAGTCTGGGCTGAATTAAGTATTAATAATTTGGGGGAATATTCAGATATTTATTTGAAAACAGACGTTTTACTATTATCAGATGTTTTCGAACAATTTCGCACAAGTTGTCATAAAACTTATGGCCTAGATCCCACACATTATTTCACTCTACCTGGTTATACATGGGATGCAATGCTTAAGCATACTGATATAACCCTTGAGCTATTGACAGATATTGATATGCTCATGTTTGTAGAGCGAGGTATTCGTGGGGGTCTTAGCCAGTGTACTAAGCGTTATTCGAAAGCCAACAATAAGTATACGCCTGATTTCGATGCGGCTCAACCATCCAAATTCTTAATGTATTATGGCATTAATAATCAGTATGGTTGGGCCATGTCTCAATTTCTCCCCCACAGTGAGTTTCATTGGCTGTCAGATTTTCAAAATTTTAATGTTGAAGCCATAGCTGACGATTCAGATGTAGGATATATTCTCGAGGTAGATTTAGAGTATCCAATTAATCTCCACGATTACCATAAAGATCTCCCCTTTTGCCCTGATCATATTACACCTCCAGGATCAAAGCAGAAAAAACTGTTGGCAACTTTGGGTGGTAGCGTGAGATATATTATCCACTACAGAAATCTAAAGCAGGCTTTGAAATATGGATTAAGGCTATCTAAAATTCACAAAATTTTGAAATTTAGACAATCTGCATGGTTGAAGTCATATATCGATCTAAACACGAGTCTTCGAACAGCGGCTATAAATGAGTTTGAGAAGAATCTTTTCAAACTCATGAATAATGCTGTGTTTGGGAAAACTATGGAAAACATTCGTAAACATAGTGTTGTTAAATTGGTGACGAGTTGGTTAGGTCGATATGGTGCCGAAGCCCTTATTTCTAAGCCTGAGTTTAAGGCCTCGACAATATTTTGTGAAAATTTGGTGGCAATTGAACTCAATAAAACTGAGATATACTTCAATAAGCCCATTTATGTTGGTATGTGCATCCTTGATTTAGCTAAAACAACCATTTATGATTTTCATTATGGTTATATGGCTCCGCAATTTGGTTCCGATTGTAGCATTTGCTATACTGATACCGATTCACTAATTTATGAGGTGACTTGTAAAGACTTGTATGAGGTCATCAAACGCGATTGCTTTATACACTTTGATACAAGCGACTATCCTATTGACAACGTGTGGGATATTCCTCAAGTCAATAAAAAAGTTTTGGGTCTCATGAAAGATGAGAATAATGGGAGTATCATGACTGAATTTGTGGGGCTCCGTGCAAAAATGTATGCGATACGTGTAGAGGGTGAAGATTCAACAAAAAAATCGAAAGGTGTAAAAAGAAACATAGTCAAGACTAAAATAGCGTTTGATTGCCTTGAAAACAACGTTGAAAAGACAGTTCAGCAAAATTTGATTCAGTCGCGGAAACATGAAGTAAGCTCAATCATACAAACAAAAATTGCATTAAGCCCTCATGATAATAAGCGATTTTTGGTAGCAAATAGTAATGAGACATTACCGTGGGGGCATTTCAGTATTATGGAGTAGAATAATATTACTTAAGAATAAATGTTTATTTTTTAAGATTTTAAATTGTAAAAGATATATGATTAAGAAGAACAAAAATAAAATTTTTATAACGTTGTACAAAATATATTTATTTTATTTTTTAAACTTTACTCTGCTCTTGGAATTTTATAATAATAATCTCTAGTATGGGTAAGTATCTGATGTCGATGATGATTATGATGACTTACAAAGAAACAAAATGGATTTTAAGTATTTTATTTTTCCCTTTATTCTTTCAGCCTATTTTTGAAAACAAAAATTTCAAACATAAATGTCCACAATTAATTGTGTTAAAATTTTGATATCATTCACAAAATTGTGCCCTACTGCGCAGTCGGCGTAGTACGATCGGCCAAGTTGGCCGATAGTAGGGTGGCTGAAGCGTGTTGTTGTTGTTGCAAATTGGAGATAAGCATACAAGATGTACGGATGGAGGGATAGCTAGGGGGTATGATCGGTCAAGCTAGCTGAAGTAGAACGGTTGAAGCGTGCTGCTGCTATAAATTGTAGATAAGCACACAATATGGACGGACGGATGGATTGATAGTCAGATGGGCAATGACATATGTTCTAGAAGCTTCTAGAACCTTCTAGAACATTCTATAACATTCTAGAAGTAATTGAAATTGGAGATAAGCATGCAAGATGGACGGACAGATGGATTGATAGCCAGATGGGCTATGACATATGTTCTAGAAGCTTCTAGAACCTTCTAGAACATTCTAGAAGTAATTGAAATTGGAGAGAAAGCAAGCATAGAAGACGAATGGGCAGACAGTCAGTCAGTCAGATAGTCAGATGGATGGACGGACGGACGGATAGCTAGCTAGATGGAGGTATGATTGATCAAACTAGCTGAAGCGGGAGATAAGCATGCAAGTTAGACGGATGGACGGACAGATGGTCAGATGGCCAGATGGATGGACGGACGGAGGGGATAGCTAGAAGGGGGTATGGTTGTTCAAGCTGGCTGAAGTATGACGGTTGGTGTTGTTGTTGTTGTTATAAATACAAATTTTTTAGTTTAAGATGATAAGCCCAAGCTTCATAGCAAGCAGAATGTTTATAGATTTAAGTCGCTACATAAACGTCGGTGTTGTTGTTGTTGTTATAAATCAGCATTTCAAGTTTAAGGTGATAAGCTCAGACTCAAAACCGCAAGCTGAAGATAAGGAAACAGTACAGAAGTAAAATATTTTTTTATTTTTTTCCCATGCTTGTTTAATATGTTTATGAATTTAAGTCGTTACAAATTGCATGTTAAAGGTGATAAGCCCAGACCCCCACAACATAAATCATGTAAAGCTATTTCTTGAAGATTAAATTGAGTGTAGTTGTTAAGCATTTAATAAATTTAATATGAGTTGGTTGACTAATCTAAAAACAAAGTATGAAAGCAGCAAAAAAAAATTAAGCTAACGATCGAAAGCGATATCATAACCATGACCATACACAACTATGCTGATATAAATAAAACAAAACGAGTTGATATGAACTAAGACTGATTGGCTTTTTATAAATAATTGTCGTTAGTATATATTCTTTTCCAAGTAAAGGTTAAATGAAAAGTGAATTAAAATTAATAAAAGGACCCGATTATATACGAAAACAATTAGTAGTTTACAATATGCGATTCTTAAAACAACATAAGTCAATTAACGTAAAGAATATTGATTCAAAGTTAAATTCGTCAAATAGAACACGGCACAGCTCATTACTACCAAACTCTATTCGTGGTCTTATTGTTGGGCCTTCAAATTGTGGGAAAACAAATGTGATGATTAGCCTTATTGAAAGTCCCAATGGACTGAAATTTCAAAGTATTTACTTATACTCAAAGTCGGCACAGCAGCCGAAATATCAATACTTGGAGCGTCTAATTAAACCTATTAAGGGGATTCATTTTTCATCATTTTTCAATAATGATGACGTCATATCTCCAGACGAAGTGCAGCCCAACTCAATATTTATATTTGATGATGTAATGTGAGAAACAAAATCACATACGCTCATACTTCTGCATGGGACGCCACAAGGATGTTGACAGCTTTTACTTATGTCAAACTTATACATGTATACCAAAACACCTAATTCGCGATAATGCTAATATGATTATAATATTTAAACGATCATGTTGGTTCTGATATGTCTTTTAAGACATTTCGTGACTTATGTTCAAAGTGTTGGAAAGAAAACTATAGCTTTCTAGTTATAAACAAGGATGATCCCATAAATAATGGAGGCTATAGGAAGGGATTCAATGTTTTTATTAGTCTATAGAAGTAAACAGTATAGATATTTTAAAATCAGTACAACAAATGCTGCTTAACGGATGACATTAAACAGCTAACTGTTAAACAGCCAACCGCTAAACTGGGCTGCACTGTTAAACAGCCAACCGCTAAACAGCTAACTGCTAAACAGTTATTTATGAACAGTTATGTTCAAAGTGTTGGAAAGAAAACTATAGCTTTTTGTAAAGTCCAATAATTGTATCAATTGCTTCTAGAACATTCTAGAAGCTTCTAAAACATATGAGTAGCACGTACAGGCAGACAGATGGACAGCAGATTAGTATCAGAACAGCATCAGATCAGTATCAGAACAGTAACAGAACAGCATCAGATCAGATCTGATCAGATCTGCTGTCCATCTGTCTGCCTGTACGTGCTACTCATATGTTTTAGAAGCTTCTAGAATGTTCTAGAAGCAATTGATACAATTATTGGACTTTACAAAAAGCTATAGTTTTCTTTCCAACACTTTGAACATAACTGTTCATAAATAACTGTTTAGCAGTTAGCTGTTTAGCGGTTGGCTGTTTAACAGTGCAGCCCAGTTTAGCGGTTGGCTGTTTAACAGTTAGCTGTTTAATGTCATCCGTTAAGCAGCATTTGTTGTACTGATTTTAAAATATCTATACTGTTTACTTCTATAGACTAATAAAAACATTGAATCCCTTCCTATAGCCTCCATTATTTATGGGATCATCCTTGTTTATAACTAGAAAGCTATAGTTTTCTTTCCAACACTTTGAACATAAGTCACGAAATGTCTTAAAAGACATATCAGAACCAACATGATCGTTTAAATATTATAATCATATTAGCATTATCGCGAATTAGGTGTTTTGGTATACATGTATAAGTTTGACATAAGTAAAAGCTGTCAACATCCTTGTGGCGTCCCATGCAGAAGTATGAGCGTATGTGATTTTGTTTCTCACATTACATCATCAAATATAAATATTGAGTTGGGCTGCACTTCGTCTGGAGATATGACGTCATCATTATTGAAAAATGATGAAAAATGAATCCCCTTAATAGGTTTAATTAGACGCTCCAAGTATTGATATTTCGGCTGCTGTGCCGACTTTGAGTATAAGTAAATACTTTGAAATTTCAGTCCATTGGGACTTTCAATAAGGCTAATCATCACATTTGTTTTCCCACAATTTGAAGGCCCAACAATAAGACCACGAATAGAGTTTGGTAGTAATGAGCTGTGCCGTGTTCTATTTGACGAATTTAACTTTGAATCAATATTCTTTACGTTAATTGACTTATGTTGTTTTAAGAATCGCATATTGTAAACTACTAATTGTTTTCGTATATAATCGGGTCCTTTTATTAATTTTAATTCACTTTTCATTTAACCTTTACTTGGAAAAGAATATATACTAACGACAATTATTTATAAAAAGCCAATCAGTCTTAGTTCATATCAACTCGTTTTGTTTTATTTATATCAGCATAGTTGTGTATGGTCATGGTTATGATATCGCTTTCGATCGTTAGCTTAATTTTTTTTGCTGCTTTCATACTTTGTTTTTAGATTAGTCAACCAACTCATATTAAATTTATTAAATGCTTAACAACTACACTCAATTTAATCTTCAAGAAATAGCTTTACATGATTTATGTTGTGGGGGTCTGGGCTTATCACCTTTAACATGCAATTTGTAACGACTTAAATTCATAAACATATTAAACAAGCATGGGAAAAAAATAAAAAAATATTTTACTTCTGTACTGTTTCCTTATCTTCAGCTTGCGGTTTTGAGTCTGAGCTTATCACCTTAAACTTGAAATGCTGATTTATAACAACAACAACAACACCGACGTTTATGTAGCGACTTAAATCTATAAACATTCTGCTTGCTATGAAGCTTGGGCTTATCATCTTAAACTAAAAAATTTGTATTTATAACAACAACAACAACACCAACCGTCATACTTCAGCCAGCTTGAACAACCATACCCCCTTCTAGCTATCCCCTCCGTCCGTCCATCCATCTGGCCATCTGACCATCTGTTCGTCCATCCGTCTAACTTGCATGCTTATCTCCCGCTTCAGCTAGTTTGATCAATCATACCTCCATCTAGCTAGCTATCCGTCCGTCCGTCCATCCATCTGACTATCTGACTGACTGACTGTCTGCCCATTCGTCTTCTATGCTTGCTTTCTCTCCAATTTCAATTACTTCTAGAATGTTCTAGAAGGTTCTAGAAGCTTCTAGAACATATGTCATAGCCCATCTGGCTATCAATCCATCTGTCCGTCCATCTTGCATGCTTATCTCCAATTTCAATTACTTCTAGAATGTTATAGAATGTTCTAGAAGGTTCTAGAAGCTTCTAGAACATATGTCATTGCCCATCTGACTATCAATCCATCCGTCCGTCCATATTGTGTGCTTATCTACAATTTATAGCAGCAGCACGCTTCAACCGTTCTACTTCAGCTAGCTTGACCGATCATACCCCCTAGCTATCCCTCCATCCGTACATCTTGTATGCTTATCTCCAATTTGCAACAACAACAACACGCTTCAGCCACCCTACTATCGGCCAACTTGGCCGATCGTACTACGCCGACTGCGCAGTAGGGCACAATTTTGTGAATGATATCAAAATTTTAACACAATTAATTGTGGACATTTATGTTTGAAATTTTTGTTTTCAAAAATAGGCTGAAAGAATAAAGGGAAAAATAAAATACTTAAAATCCATTTTGTTTCTTTGTAAGTCATCATAATCATCATCGACATCAGATACTTACCCATACTAGAGATTATTATTATAAAATTCCAAGAGCAGAGTAAAGTTTAAAAAATAAAATAAATATATTTTGTACAACGTTATAAAAATTTTATTTTTGTTCTTCTTAATCATATATCTTTTACAATTTAAAATCTTAAAAAATAAACATTTATTCTTAAGTAATATTATTCTACTTCATAATACTTAAATGACCCCACGGTAATGTCTCATTACTATTTGCTACCAAAAATTGCATTAAGCCCTCATGATAATAAACGATTTTTGTTCTTCTTAATTATATATCTTTAACAATTTAAAATCTTAAAAATAAACATTTATTCTTAAGTAATATTATTCTACTCCATAATACTGAAATGCCCCCACGGTAATGTCTCATTACTATTTGCTACCAAAAATCGCTTATTATCATGAGGGCTTAATGCAATTTTTGTTTGTATGATTGAGCTTACTTCATGTTTCCGCGACTGAATCAAATTTTGCTGAACTGTCTTTTCAACGTTGTTTTCAAGGCAATCAAACGCTATTTTAGTCTTGACTATGTTTCTTTTTACACCTTTCGATTTTTTTGTTGAATCTTCACCCTCTACACGTATCGCATACATTTTTGCACGGAGCCCCACAAATTCAGTCATGATACTCCCATTATTCTCATCTTTCATGAGACCCAAAACTTTTTTATTGACTTGAGGAATATCCCACACGTTGTCAATAGGATAGTCGCTTGTATCAAAGTGTATAAAGCAATCGCGTTTGATGACCTCATACAAGTCTTTACAAGTCACCTCATAAATTAGTGAATCGGTATCAGTATAGCAAATGCTACAATCGGAACCAAATTGCGGAGCCATATAACCATAATGAAAATCATAAATGGTTGTTTTAGCTAAATCAAGGATGCACATACCAACATAAATGGGCTTATTGAAGTATATCTCAGTTTTATTGAGTTCAATTGCCACCAAATTTTCACAAAATATTGTCGAGGCCTTAAACTCAGGCTTAGAAATAAGGGCTTCGGCACCATATCGACCTAACCAACTCGTCACCAATTTAACAACACTATGTTTACGAATGTTTTCCATAGTTTTCCCAAACACAGCATTATTCATGAGTTTGAAAAGATTCTTCTCAAACTCATTTATAGCCGCTGATCGAAGACTCGTGTTTAGATCGATATATGACTTCAACCATGCAGATTGTCTAAATTTCAAAATTTTGTGAATTTTAGATAGCCTTAATCCATATTTCAAAGCCTGCTTTAGATTTCTGTAGTGGATAATATATCTCACGCTACCACCCAAAGTTGCCAACAGTTTTTCTGCTTTGATCCTGGAGGTGTAATATGATCAGGGCAAAAGGGGAGATCTTTATGGTAATCGTGGAGATTAATTGGATACTCTAAATCTACCTCGAGAATATATCCTACATCTGAATCGTCAGCTATGGCTTCAACATTAAAATTTTGAAAATCTGACAGCCAATGAAACTCACTGTGGGGGAGAAATTGAGACATGGCCCAACCATACTGATTATTAATGCCATAATACATTAAGAATTTGGATGGTTGAGCCGCATCGAAATCAGGCGTATACTTATTGTTGGCTTTCGAATAACGCTTAGTACACTGGCTAAGACCCCCACGAATACCTCGCTCTACAAACATGAGCATATCAATATCTGTCAATAGCTCAAGGGTTATATCAGTATGCTTAAGCATTGCATCCCATGTATAACCAGGTAGAGTGAAATAATGTGCGGGATCTAGGCCATAAGTTTTATGACAACTTGTGCGAAATTGTTCGAAAACATCTGATAATAGTAAAACGTCTGTTTTCAAATAAATATCTGAATATTCCCCCAAATTATTAATACTTAATTCAGCCCAGACTTTTTGTGCATGAGCATAATCGTCTGCGCTGATGTTTGTATCATTAAGCTGATTGTAGAAATGTTTAATATCGGGTAATGATGTTTCTGAAAATTTAACTACATCATCGCAGTAGTCATACGGACAGACACCCTTACGTGTCAGCAAATTTAATTGTTCATCATTTAAATTGTTAAACTCCGATTTTAGAATATTGCAATTTGGTAGATGTGAGGCTAAAGTATCTAAGCTACTCGCCATGAATCTGAATGAGTCAATAAACCGATATTTTATTACATATTCGTCCAGTCGTTTTGTAAATGAAATGTAACGTTCCCTGTTTATTGGTAGAAGGTCAATGCGTCCCTTTAAATCTGTTGTTAAATTTTTAAAAATGAAATGTGAGTCATAACCGGTAAGATTATGAAAAATAATGGGTATTGTGTGCGAGTCTTTGAAGTTTATGTTGCACCTCTTATGCGCTGGGCCTCGATAAACACCGGTAAGATGACAATGATCGCGTACCTTGACATTATCACCGGTGAAGGCTTTCTCACATATGTGACATGTGTTGGCGATCGTGAAACTTTGAACTTGCTCAACAGTCATGTCATCCATGGGTAGAGGGCAAAGATAGACAGTTTCAACATCTTCGGCAAAATTATTAAGTTCCGAAACGAACCACGCAATACAATCTGCCCCACGATAGCTTTTATAAAACGATAACGTGGGGTCATACGCACACTTAACATAAAAACCCACACTATATGGTATATGCTTCTGGTATGCATTTCCAACAATGGACTTTGCCAAAATGCACTCCAAATCGGCATATACCACAAATGGGGTCATAATCTTATTTTTAAAATTTTTAAAGCAAACCTCCTTCTCAGCTTCTGTCGGCATCCTTATTTTACAGTTGTTTAGTTTGCTGCAGTCCTCGGTGTGCTGCTCCAACTTGAGTGCTGAGTGGAAGTAGTGCAAACATCTATCGCAAAAAAATTTGCATCCATCATGTGCCGATAATTGTCTAGACAAAAGCCGTGAAAGACTTTTTATCCACACATAATGGTATGTGATTGGAACATCATCATCATTGCTGCTACCATTTCCATTATCAGCGATATTGTTGTTATCATCACCATCATCAGCTTCATTCTGATATCTGCTCTGCACCATCAGGAGATTTATGTGACATACCATTTTATTTTTTGTCAAATATGACGGTAGCACTGTAAATTTGTTTCTGTTTTTATGCAGAATGTATACATTAATTGAGATGTTGTTTTGCATCTCAAATCTCGGGATCTGCCGCATCGTCATTGGAAATACTATATTTGACAAATTTAGTATATCACGATAATTTGGGTACATTGACATGCGTTCCGTATGCACATTCGCTGGATGCAGAGCAGATATGATTGCCCAAGCAAAACATGCGTTGTCATCATTTTCCACATTAACGCATGCTTTCTTCCTATGAATCTGTGGTGGTAGCGGGATATATGACGATCCTAGCTGTGGCGTGTATTTGTTGATGTTCACTGCCAAGTTAACGACTGCAGCCAACGCCCATCCACTATCCCGTTCTTGGAACTCTTCCAGCTTTTTCAAAATAGCATTTTGAACATGTTCAAAAAACCAAGCTCTAATATCCGTTTCCCGGTAAATAGCAACATTTTTCGTGTTCATGAATTTCAATTCACTAATTTCCTCATTAGCTCTAGTAACTCAAAATTCGCCACAAAATATTGTATTTACCTTAAGAGACGTAAATTTCACTAAGGATTTTTTAACGGTGCGCTGGAAGAGATCTAGACAATCTGCCAAGAAATTCTGGGGATCTTTATGCGTTAAATTAATTATGACGCCGGTACGTACTCTGAAAATTAAAATATGGGTTAAATTAATATATTATATTAAATCGAAATATGTAATATGGTAATAAAATTATTTAAAAATTAAGCTTACCGTCCACCAAATGTTGACTCGATTTCTTCCCACCGAATTCGAATTGAAGCCCAATCCGATCTGTTGCCCGTTCGGGAAAGACCTGCACCAGTACAAGCGTTGAGCTTCTTCAACTGCGTGCGATAGCCTTGAATAAGTCCTATTCCGCATGTAGCACTCTGCTTGTTTCCAACAGTTGTTGCCTTCCGTAAAATACCCCGAAGGGTAATAAGGAGCGATGAGCACTCTTTTATGCTCGGCATAACCAGCTCCCGATTTTTATGCGCATTTTCGCACAATGCTTTTGCAATTTTTAAAATTTCGTTGACGCGTGCACTCATTTTAAAATTTAAGAATTACTAATAAATAAATCTTCACGAAACGTTTAAATATTTTATGTTGCTGATCAAATATTGAATGAGCTAAAAACTCTCGATTCAATTATTTATATATATTTATGGGTTCAAATAATAAATTTTTCTTAAATCCTTATCTTCTTTGCTGCTTTCATACGCTATTTTTACATTACTCAACCGACTCATATTAAATTTATTAAAATGCTTAACAGCCATACTGCTCCCTTATCTTAAACATTTGGTTTTGGATCCGTTTAATACGCTTACTATGATGCTTGAGGTTATCGTCTATAACATTAAATTTGTGGTGCCTACCTATTGATATACGAATCGAATTTGATACCGAAGCAAACAAACCGATTCCAGATAAAACATCGGCCTATTGTCTAGTAATCCATGATCGTTTAATTGAATACTCACCTCTAACCAGCGAAATCAGAAGAATTATTTAAATGTGTGCGAATTATAAAAAGGTAACCAGTCATCATCTGATCTTTATTGCTGAAGGTATTTTGAATAAAGCCATCAGCAAAATAATATGAATAGATTGAGAGGGTATCGTAAATTAATTTATTGCTACTACTGCGGTAGCAACTCGCACTTAGAGGAGAAGTGTAAGAAGAAGAAGGATGACCAAAAGTTGGCAAAATGGGCAAAGGAGCAAAAAGATGCTAAAAATAAGATTGGTAAAGGAGTAAAAAGATGCAGAAACAGAAGAAGAAAATAGAGCAAAATTATACTCGAAGCTGAATGGTTAAATCAATTACTTTTTGTGCATGTAATTATTGCTTTTATACATGTAATTATCAAACTTTAAATATAACAAATCAATAAAAGAACAATAATGATTCATATATAAGTCAGCTCGATTTGTTTTATTTATATCAGCATTATTGCGTATGGTCATGGCTATGATATCGCTTTCAATCGCTAGCTTAATTTATTTTGCTGCTTTCATACTTTTTTTTTTTTTACATAAGTCAACCAACTCATATTAAATTTATTAAAATGCATAACAACTACACTCTTTACTTCTGTGCTGTTTCCTTATCACCTTAAACTTGAAATGCTGATTTATACCAACAACAACAACATTACCTAAGTTTATGTAGCGACTTAAATCTATAAACATTCTGCTTGCTATGAAGCTTGGGCTTATCACCTTAAACTTAAAATTTGATTTATACCAACAACAACAACAACACCTAAGTTTATGTAGCGACTTAAATCTATAAACATTCTGCTTGCTATGAAGCTTGGGCTTATCACCTTAAACTTAAAATTTGATTTATACCAACAACAACAACAACATCACTCATCATACTTCAGTCAGCTTGATCAACCATACCTCCATCTAGCTAGCTATCCGTCCGTCCGTCCATCCATCTGACTATCTGACTGACTGTCTACCCATTCGTCTTCTATGCTTGCTTATCTCCCACTTCAGCTAGTTTGATCAATCATACCTCCATCTAGCTAGCTATCCGTCCGTCCGTCCATCCATCTGACTATCTGACTGATTGTCTGCCCATTCGTCTTCTATGCTTGCTTTCTCTCCAATTTCAATTACTTCTAGAATGTTCTAGGAGGTTCTAGAAGCTTCTAGAACATATGTCATAGCCCATATGGCTATCAATCCATCTGTCCGTCCATCTTGCATGCTTATCTCCAATTTCAATTACTTCTAGAATGTTCTAGAATGTTCTAGAAGGTTCTAGAAGCTTCTAGAACATATTTCATAGCCCATCTGGCTATCAATCCATCTGTCCGTCCATCTTGTGTGCTTATCTCCAATTTATAGCAGCAGCACGCTTCAAGCGTTCTACTTCAGCTAGCTTGGCCGATCATACCCCCTAGCTATCCCTCCATCCGTACATCTTGCATGCTTATCTCCGATTTGCAACAACAAGAACACGCTTCAGCCACCCTACTATCGGCCAACTTGACCGATCGTACTACGCCGACTGCGCAGTAGGGCACAATTTTGTGAATTTTGAGGCCCATAAGAAAATACACGCGTTTTTGGATTAGAACTGTCATAGGTACTCTACTAGCAGTTCATTTTAAAACCAAGACTGGTTACACTGTTGACCAGGAGAAGATTTTTGTCACCTATCATTAAATCAGGAATGTCCTTAAAATTAATTTTGTCTTTCGATGTAGGCAGCACGTAAGATTTTAGAGCATTCAACTGTAAGCCGTTTCTAAGAGACCATTGGTTAATGGAACTCAAATCTTCATTTAGCCTAAATGCTAAGTCTTCCTGAAGTTTCATTCTACCTCCTAAATAAGGTTGAATATCAACAGCATAAGCATGAATTGATGAGAACTTGCAACATTGGAAATATCATTTACAAAAACAGTAAACAAAAGAGGTCCAAGAATCGATCCTTGGGGTTCTCCACTTAATAAATACCACGAATACCGTCGCCCCACTCCTTTTCAGCGCTAAAAAAAATATTTTTGTTTTAGTTTGATATTAAGTTTTAAAATAACATAGGATATGCTTATACTGCAATTTTCAGCCTTTATTCTTTGCATTCTGCCCGTTAAATAGTTACTCAGCAAACTTACCGAACTATCACAAAAACCATATAAATTTTTTAACTTAAGACATAAAAGTTTATGATTTACTGGGTCAAAAGCTTTTGAAAAGTCAAGTAGACAGAGTAATGTTAATTTCCCATCGTCGTATGAAGATCTGATATCATCTAGCACTTTTAATGTTGCAGTTGAGCAGCTGTGCCTAGGACGGAAGCCAGATTGTAGCGGAGACATAAGATTAGTTGATGAGATATATGTCGATATCTGGTCAGCTATAATTGCTTCACAAACTTTAGACAACGTAGACAAAATACTGATGGGCCGAAAGTCCTTTGGTTCACAAGGCGTGCTATTTTTTGCAACAGGCATAACCGTAGCTATTTTCCATGAGTTAGGGAAGGTTGAGGTAGTGAAGCAGTGATTTATGATATGAGTAATGACATGAACAAGAATAATTTTAATAAATTTAATTTTAATTCCATCTTCACCCACCGCGTTGGACCCACCCCCTCTGGATAACACGCCAGCAGGATTTTGTTTTGATGGCACATGATACCATTGTTGTTTTTTAGTAAATTCCTGAATCTTTGCAATTCTGTTTACAACAAATGTATGACATTTTGCAGGAAAAGAATGAAGCCACGAGAGGACAATTTGTGAGTCTGTCCAATAGTAGGTTGGATGATTGTTGTATTCTAGATAATTTTTTATTTTTGCCATGAGTTCGGCGAAAAGTAATACTGCACATTGTTCAAGTCTGGGTATAGTCTGTGTTTTTATTGGGGCCACTCTAGACTTGGAGTACAATAAGTTGACTGCTGTTGACCCTGTAAAGTATTTGTTTAAAATTTTTGTTAAAAATGCAAAGGACCTGCCTCAAGTTTTTCGCCGGCGCTTAATAACGCCACTGGCTCTAAATATTTTATATTTTTATTTTTGTATATCAGCCGGCATAAAAATGCACTTAGGCTTTTAATAGAAAGATTAAGCTGATTTAAAGCTTGGAGAATTAATGATCTTTATTTTCAATTTTCGATGCTTATAAAGCCAAACAACGGTATTTTCTTAAAATCTAAAAAGTGCATAAATTTTAACATAACAAGTGCGTGAGTGAATAATAAATATAAACTTAATGTGTAAGTGCGTAATACAAAATAAATATAACAAAATATATAAACATTAAAAGTGCGCGAGTGAAATACATAGAACATTAGCTTAGTGCGAAAGTGCGTCATGTAAATCAAATATATAACCACGGGTCATTGTGCGTGGTGAATATAAACAAACATAAATACAGTGCAACCAAATAGTTTGTGTACGTTTGGTTGCTTAAACTTGGTGCGCACTACACCCCCATCCTTAAGATAAAAATTATTTGAAAAAAGAAAAATAATTTTTAAAATTATACAATTCAAATTTTCTTATTATAATCCAATATATTATTTAATCTTAAAATATAGTACTTGTTTCATGCATTTGAAATATTCTTATTAACTATAACAGATTATATTTTATATTTTATTACAGAAATGGTTTCAAAATAGATATATGATATATGTTATTAAAAATTATACAAATTCAATTTGTTTATGAAATTTATACAATGCAATTGTTTTAGTTAATAAATTTTTTACTTTAATTGAAAAATTTGAATTAAATCCATCTTTTTAATAAATTATTATGGTATTCTTTGATTTTACCATCTACATCAACTTTAGAATTTACTCCATTTTTATCAACTATAATATATGGACCATGATATGGTGGTTGGTTTTTCTTTCTATTTATTTTCTTTATCATTACTTTTTCACCAATTTTTATATTTAATGGTGCAGATGTGACATTATTTTGAATTCGTTTAATCTTTGCTATATTTATCAATTCTTTCGTTTTTTCTAATGAGTATTTTAATCTTACTCTCAATTCTTGCGCATAATTATCTGTGTTGTAACATTTTGAATTATCTAGATTATCATTTGGTAGGTTTGCTAATTTGCCAAATATAAGTTCAAAAGGAGTGTAATTAGTGTCAACATGAGGTGTTGTATTGTAAGCAAATGTGAAGTATGGGATCCAATGGTCCCATTCATCATCTTTGCAAAAATTTAATAAAAATTCGTTCAATACTCTGTGGTTTCTTTCTATTGAACCTAAAGTCTCATGATGATAAGGCGTGCTAAATATTTGTTTAATGTTAAGCTGTTTGCAGATTTCCGACATCAATTCATTGGTAAATTCAGTACCCCTATCTGATTTAAGAACTTTAAAATGACCATAGATTAAAATAACATTTTCTATTAAGGATTTGGCTACAGTCTTTGCGTCTTTGGTCTCCATTGGACAAGCAATGACATATTTCGTTAACTCACATTGCATAGTTAATATATAACGTAAATTATTTGATAATCGCAAAGGCCCTACAGTATCTATTGATATTGTTTCAAAACTAGTTCCTGGTGTGTCTGTCAAAGTTAATTCCTCTTTTGTATGTCTGGTTTGTTTGTTGATTTTACATTGTTCGCAATTTAATATATATTTCTTTATCATTTTGTTCATGTTTTTCCAAATGTATTTTTGTTTCATTTTTAAATTGGTTTTTCTAATGCCCATGTGTCCTCCATGAGCCGAATTATGATATTCTTCAATTAATTTATTTTGTATATCTTTATCAATTATTCTTGTAGGTTCATTGTATATTAAAATTTTTAAATTTTCATTATTTTGTCTTTGTAAATTATTAAATATCTCTTTAAATTTATCCATTCTTATGGTTTCAAATATTTTATCATTTTTACTTAACGCGAGCTCGTTTATATTTAACCTTTGCATTTTTGAAGACAGTTTCTCCAAAGTCAGCTGTGTGATCGATGGATTATCGCTGCATCTTGCAATAACTTCTCTATTATTTATATATATTTGGGTTCCCTTGTAATTTCTATCTATTACGAATTTTAATTGTATCATTTTGTTTATATCTGATTTGGATGTGCATTCCCAAGCAAAAAGTTGATCAGACTTCTTGTTAGTAATGTCACTTGTTGTGTCTGAATTAGTGTTTTGTGTATGTTTATTTCTAACCATACTTCGTGTTATAGCCAGTATTTTCCTATCATCCGTTTCTGTCGGAATCATAGCCTGCAATGAATCGCTGTTTAGTACTATACGAGATAATGCGTCAGCATTAGTATTCATGCTGCCTTTCTTGTATATAATTTCAAAATTGTAATCGCATAAGTCTAATCTAATACGTGTCATCTTAGATGACGGGTTTCTATGGGAAAACAGAGACACTAAAGGTCTGTGATCTGTTACTACTAAAAATTTGCGACCGTAGAGGTATGGTCTGAAAAAATTTATGGCCCAATGTATGGCCAACAACTCTTTTTCTATTATCGGTTTGTTTAAATCGTGTTTGTTTAGAGACTTGCTCGCGTATGATATTGGTAGATCTAAACCAATATCACCTTGTGACAAAACAGCACCTAACGCATAATTTGAGGCGTCTGTTGTCAGTACAAATTGTTTTTCAAAATTTGGGTATTGTAGTATCGGTGGGTTTAATAATTTTGTTTTTAACGTTTCAAAAGCATTTTGACAATCTTCAGTCCAATTAAATTTAACATCTTTTTTTAGTAGTGAGTTCAAAACTTTAGCTATTTCTGCAAACTTGGGTATGAACCTCCTATAATAATTGCAGAAAGCAACAAATCTTCTGACTTCATCTGTGTCTTTTGGTACAGGGTAATTTTTAATGATTTTATTTTTTGCTGGGTCAGTTTTAATGCCCTTAGCAGTTATGAGGTGTCCTAGATAAACAACCTCTGCTTTCAAAAATGAGCACTTGTGTGCATTTAGTTTTAAATTAAATTTCCTCATCCTTTCAAAAACTTTTGCTAAATTTTCATTGTGATGCCCTAAACTGCATCCAAACACAATAATATCGTCTACGTATAGAAATGCTTCAGCATCTAAACCACTCAATGCTATTGTTAGCATGCGCTGAAAGCTGTTGGACGATATTTTTAGTCCAAAAGGTAGGCGTTTAAATTGGTAATGTCCGTTATTTGTTGAAAAGGCAGTTAATTGTCGTGAGTCTTCGTGTAATCGTATTTGGTGGAAGGAGCTAGTCATGTCCAACGTCGAAAAGTATTTAGCTCTTCCTAATTTGTCAAGTACGTCTTCTATTTTTGTAAGGGGAAACTTGTCGTTAACTATTTTTTCGTTTAGTTTCCTGAAATCGACCACTAATCTCCATTTTTTTTCATCATTATTTGATTTTTTTGGAACAACTAATAGTGGCGAATTGTAAGGGCTAACTGAGTGTTCAATAATGTTGTCTTTTAAAAGTTTGTCTACTTGTTCGTTGATCTCTGTCATTTGTGTCTGTGGGAGTCTGTAGTTCTTTATGTATACCGCTGTTGAATCAGTAGTATGAATTTCTTGCGTGTAAAAATTGTTCACGGTCAATGGTTCTCCGGGGAGGTGGAATATATCTTTGAATTGTTTTAAAATGTCAATAATTGATTTTTCTGCCTCCGGTTCGTTGCATCCTATGTCTAATGTTTTTAAAAGTTCTTGTAATCTATGTGCATTAAATTTATTAGTTTCTTTGCTTGTAAATATGTTGTAGTTTTTTAATGGTTTTGTTTCTATGTTTATATCCTCTAAATTTATTTCTTCTTCTGTCGTGTTTAAAACTTTCACGTGTGCTACGCCATTTGCAGGTATTATGCTATTTGCAATGAAGACTCCATTATTTATTTCTTTGTTAAGGATTAAACTATCTTCATTAACCCTAATATTTATGGGGATCACTGCTTCTGATCGAGCAGGTACTGTAAAGTTTTTATAATTTAAAATTATTGGTAAAGTTAGTTCTTTTTCATTTATTAAAAATGTTACCGTGTAAGTTTCAAAATCTATTTTAGACATGTACTTTCTCAACATGTCACGCCCTATTATGCCATCTGTTAATATTGGAAATTCATTTTCTACTATGTGGAAATTGTGTGTTATTTCCTCCGTTTCAATTAAAAAATTTAAATATGATGTGCCTATGCACTCTATACTTTCATTTGTTATACCAGTTATTGTTGAAATATTTCTTGTTTCTATTTTATTCACGCTTCTTTTCTTGCAGATGGAAATATCTGCTCCCGTGTCTATTAGGAATTTCAGATTCTCATTTGTATTTTTGCACTTTAATATAATAAAATTGGTTAAATTTTTAGTAAGTTGTAGGATCAGTTTTGGCCTCTGTGGGTAACAATTCCTGCTACCCGGCCATATCCGTTTCCCTGCGCATTGTTGTTGTTTGTAAAATTTGTATTTCTATTGAAATTGTTATTATTGTTTATAAAATTATTATTATTATTTCTGTTTTCACGGTATAAATTATTGTTATTTTGAAAATTGTTGCTTCTGTAATTGTTATTATTTCTGTAATTGGTATTTTGATTGTTGTTTTGAAAATTATTATTGTTTCTGTAATTATTATTTGAAAAATTTTGATTCCTGTTTTGAAATGTATTATTTCTATAATTGTTATTATTTCTGTTGGAAAAATGTTGATTATTGTAATTTCTGAAGTTTTGATTAAATCTATTATTTTGCTCATTATAGTTTCTTGAATTATTTCTGTTCTGTATATGTAAAATATTGTTTCTATCTGTTGAAAGATTTTGCTCAATATTCAAGCATCTTTCAGTTGCTTCATTAAAAGTTTTTGGCGGATTCGCCTGTAAAATAGTTTTATATTCTGTCCTGACACCTTTTGAAAAAATATTAAGTGCCATACTTTCGTTGACCTTAAATATTGCATCTTTTGTCTCTTGACTGGGTTTCTCTAAGCTTTGTAGCTCTAAATTGCTTAATTGCTCTGATAATTCTGTTATTTTTTCTCTGTATTCGGAAATTGTTAGATTATTCTGTGATATAGAACTAAATTCATTAAGCATTTGCTGTACTGTTTTTGGATTGGGATAAGATTTCACCAATAAAGATTTTAATTCAATTAATGTCGAAGGTCTGTTCAAACGTCCAAGTATACTTCTCACTTGGGTTGTTAATTTAAAATTGTATACATACTTTATAAAAATGGCCTTATCTTCATCTTTTATTAAATCATGAAGCAATTCTGCTTTCACTATAAAATCATCTAATTCTTCATAAACTCCTTTAAAAACTGGTAGGTTTTTACCTATTACATTTATGTCAAAACTTGACATTTTTGGCAAATTAGTTTCTTCCTCCCAAACCGATGATAAATCTAAATTTATTTTATCTTCTTTTCGTGTTTTTAAATTTTTTATGAATTCATGTAATTCATAATAAATTTTATTAAATTCTAATATAAAATGTTTGCAATCTTCTAAAGTTTCATATTTGACTATTTCGTTTTTCAAATTTTCAATTTTTTGCAATTTAGCTTTTTTATATTCTTCAGTATAAGTTCGATTTTTACTTTTTCTTAAATTTTTCTTTAATTTTTCAAGAAATATTATGTTTTCTTTAATTATGTCCATAAATTTATGTTATGACATCAAAACATTAAAATATTTAATTTTTTATTTCACTTGAATCACCCTGTGATTTCATAGTGCCAATAAATCATGCATGCCAACATTTAAACATGTGTCTGCAATGATTGATTGCGAATAAGAGTACAAAGAAAAAGTAAAACTGACGTTTCAGTTTTATGAATGAAGAATATAATGGCGGTCGTGAGTAGTTTTCGCGTAGTGAAAAAAAAAAATTTTTTTTTTTTTTTATAAGTGTCGGTCGCGACATGCGTAATCTAAAAAAATAAGGTAATTTTTACAAAATATAAAATTAACACATTATAATCCGTGCGCGTAATTTCCGTATAGCATATATTCGCTAAATGTATGCATATAATTCAATTTTAAGTGTAGTGTTTTGAGCAACAAAAAAAAATGTATAGAAAGAAATAAATGTTGTTGTTGTTGTTGGCGAAAATTTTTGTTTTGCTAAAATAGTGATTGTGTGTTAGTGCAAAGAATGCAACAAGTTGATTTTTAACAAAAAAAAATTCTTGCAAACTATGTGCGTGCTGTGTTTGTATAATACGAAAAGAAAAATAATCGAGTTTAAGCAAAGTGCAATTATTTTCAATATTACTAGTGAAAGTGAAGTAAAAATATTTTTTTTTTTTTTTTTATAATTGTTACCAAAAAAATGGATTAATCTTCTTGTTTTTTTCTTTTTTTTTTTTTTGTGTGCTTTAAATTCGATTTTAAATACAGAAAATTGAGCTAAAATGAACAAATGTAAAATAAGTGTTTTGCCGTCGGCTTTTTAGTTTTTATTGTTTTCCAAAAAAATTATTGAAGCATTCATACAAATAGTTTTTAATTTATAAGGACAAAGAAAATGATATGAAAATTTGTTTTATTTCCTGCGACCATCCATTTGGGTTTCCAGTTCATCAATTTGCTTCCAAATTTCTGATGCGATGTGCCAAGGTGGTGGAGGATCGCTATTGACTATGCGCCTTCTAGTGGCAATGGCCTTACGTAATTTTACCAGCTTGCCGCTCCTCTTGTGTTTGGGCTTCTGCGTTGTTGGTATCCGAGTCAGCCGTTCGTTTTTGTTTTGCTCCTGACGCCGTTGGTACTCCTTAATTGTAAGCCTCTTAGGCTGCTGTTGAGCGCAGCTGGATGGAACGTACTTGGGTGCGTTGGTGTTGGCGCCTTCAGGTACGTACTCCTGGCAGGATCGCCATGTAAAGTATTTGTTTAAAATTTTTGTTAAAAATGCAAAGGACCTGCCTCAAGTTTTTCGCCGGCGCTTAATAACGCCACTGGCTCTAAATATTTTATATTTTTATTTTTGTATATCAGCCGGCATAAAAATGCACTTAGGCTTTTAATAGAAAGATTAAGCTGATTTAAAGCTTGGAGAATTAATGATCTTTATTTTCAATTTTCGATGCTTATAAAGCCAAGCAACGGTATTTTCTTAAAATCTAAAAAGTGCATAAATTTTAACATAACAAGTGCGTGAGTGAATAATAAATATAAACTTAATGTGTAAGTGCGTAATACAAAATAAATATAACAAAATATATAAACATTAAAAGTGCGCGAGTGAAATACATAGAACATTAGCTTAGTGCGAAAGTGCGTCATGTAAATCAAATATATAACCACGGGTCATTGTGCGTGGTGAATATAAACAAACATAAATACAGTGCAACCAAATAGTTTGTGTACGTTTGGTTGCTTAAACTTGGTGCGCACTACAACCCGTCTGAAAATTTTGAACAGATGTCGATGAGAGCGCCGTAGGCCTTCCCAGAGGCGTCTAACATGGAGTTGAACTGACTTAGGAATTTGCTTCTTGAAGATGTGTCGAGAATATTGAACTTCATTAACTTTTGACAAAATTATAACCATTTGTCACGAAATTCTGTAGAAACAGGTTCATCCCATTTCAATTTTAATTGCCATAATTCTTAAATGTATATTTTAGCTGTTACAACTACTGGTGCAACAGCCCCATTGGGTCATAAAGACGTGCCAGATCTGATGCTGCAGTTCTCATTGTTACAGTAGTAATTTCCTTCGGAGTAACTTTTATATGAAGCGTGTCAGCCTTTGGATGCCAGACAGAGCCAAGAGTTTTGATCGTTGCATTATTTTCGTCCTCAAAATTTAAATCCACTTCTTGGTCCTTGAAAGAAATGCCTTGCAGTAATCTTCGATGGTTGGCACACCATTTTTGCAATTTAAACCCTGTTGTTGACAAAATCTTAATGAGCTGGGTTTTAATTAATTTAGTTAGACTGTTTGAACCGGTTAAACCATCATCGACGTAGGAACCGTGAGTTAAGGCCCTTGATCTGAGTGGTAAATTGTGGGTGAACTGAGTCGCCAAATGTTGTAAACACTTTGTTGCAAGGTAGGGAGCTGACCTGGTTCCGTAGGTGACTGTTTTCAGCTGATAGTAGTTTAATTGTTTCTTGGGATCCTCTCGCCAGAATATTGTTTGAAACTGTTGATCTTCATCGTTGATAAGTATTTGACGGTACATCTTTTCAATGTCAGTGGTGAAAACAAAACGTGGTGTTCTAAATCGGAGTAATACCAAAGACAACTCGCTTTGTACCACAGGTCCGTTACACATTATGTCATTTAATGAATAGCCTGAAGACGTTTTGGCGGACGCATCAAATACAACCCTCAACTTCGTTGTGGAACTTTCTGGTTTAAATACATAATGATGGGGTATACAAAAATGTGGTGGCGCGAGCAAATTTTTGTTTAATTTTTGCATATATCCAAAGGTTTCATACTCCCGTATGAACTGTGGGTAAGCTGCCTCAATTTCAGGGTTTTGTGATAGTCTTTTTTCTAATGCATAAAAACGATTAGTGGCTATGTGCATAGAATCTCCTAATAATGCGGGATCTTCCATGCGGAAATGTTAACCAATCGTCACCTAATTTTCTTGATTAAGAATAAACGTGTGCTCGTGTATTTA